>MVJL01003492.1:0-82922 GCA_002156465.1 Macrocentrus cingulum
AAAAAAAAAAAAAAAAAAAACTAATTTTTTTTACAGGCAAACGATGCTCAAAATTAAAAATAAAGAACCCAATTTTTTAAAAATTCGATTTTTTAAAATATAGTATTATTTAAAATAAATTAAATTAATTTGTTTATTTAAGAGTGTATAAGTGTGTTCAATAAATGTGATGATACACAATATCCAAAGAATTATTCTTCATTTAACGACTCGTCATCATCAGAGGAAGGTAAGTTAAACAAATTTCCGTCGAAATAATTGGAATCAATTGAGACAATAAACAATTTGATTTTGATTGCCACGTCAACATATAAATACGCGGAGAATGGTACAATATTATTAGGGGAGATCTGGACACGCGTGACCGGAAACGGAATCATCGAACGTGAAAACGCTGGTTAATTGAAAAGCACCGGAAGCGTAGCGATTAAATAAACGCGGTCAAATGTTTCCCTATTGCGGTGGAGAAGTTATATAATGTATCATATCATCAGCCATCACAGCGTCAAGGGAGAGAGGAAGGCACCACTGGCACTTTTGATAATGAACTAATATTTGCGGTGTCCGAGAGCGACGTGTGCACCCATGTGCCTCTCTTCCTCCACATATACATATGTGTGTACAGCGCTCCACATCAGACTTGGTGTGCACAGCGACGCACCTACGACCCACTCGCGGTCGCGTGTTATCAGCGACCCTTCCGCAAATACGCATTTTGACCCTCGCTGATCCCACAACCTAACCGATCTGCCTCTCTGCTCATTTTCTCGCTTTTTTCTCCCCACGAGAGTCAATTTCTCGCTTGAAACTACTACTGGCAATTTTTAATTCAAAATTGGCACCAATAAAATCCACTTTTTTATCAATAATTATCTATGATTAAGAATAAAATTTTATTTTATAAGGATTTTTCAATGAATTCTGACGTATTAATCCAAATTTTATGTAAAATTTTCAGTTTTAAGTAGAATAACCTATGTTATGTCAGCCAAAAACAGTGATTTTCTTGTTTTTTAACTGAATATTAGTTTTTAAAATGTTTTTTTGTTTTATTTATTGAAGGAAAAAAAAATCTATCAAATTTTCAAAACAGTATACTCTGGGAATTTCACAATATTCCTGTTTTTCAGTTTTTTGCCGATAACTTGGTAATCGAGTGTGATAACGAAAAATATTATTAAAGTCAAATAATTGAGAATTATATTTTCTATAAAAAGTTTAGAATAACTATTTTTGATATTTTATCGCATTTTTGAGTTATTTTGAAAAATAAAAATTTCTAAAAATCGATAATATCTCTAAAACTAAGAGAGATACAAAAAAATTTATCTAACATTTTTTTTAGGAAATTTTATGCTGAATTATTTAATTCTTATAAAATTTTCTATTATTTCGCTTATTTACAGAGTTATCGCTAAAAAATTAAAAAAAAAAAATCATGAAAATTGCGAGATTTACAAAGGTATATATCCTTTAAAAATTTTCATTGAAAAATTGTGTGTTTTCCACTGTGAATTTTTCCATGATAAGCAAGTATGAGTTTTCAAAGTATACTCGCGTGTTGGACAAGAATAAGTCGTCCAAGTGCGAGGATGCGACTGAACGGTGGGAAAAACAGTGGGAGTTGAGTGTATAGGTGGCTCTAGTTCTATATTACTCAGTAATATACTGGCGCAGAGCGTCGAAGGGGGACCATTTAATAACAATATATCTTAGCTACCACAATACTATACACATGCCCCACACGTCCTGCAGAGGAAAGAGAGGGCCATTGTGCTGTTGCTGCTCTCGTTGTATAGTTGCTATTTGTTTTCGGCTTGATTTACAGGGATTCGCGACGTGTCTGTAATTAAATTCTGCACGATTTCCTTCCATACATTCACCGCAATCCTCATCGAACAATTCATTCCTAATTAATTAATTTCTATAACCTCCAATTATCAATCAATACCCGAGCAAAAAAAATTTCTTCTTCCAATATTTCATCCATTCGAAAAAAAAAATTTTCTATTCACGATAAAATAATAAATTTGATATTAAAAAAATGTTTACTTAGTTTTTTCAATTTTCTGCTTTCAATCTATCATTTTACCATTAATCAGTCTTCACTATTAAAATATTTAGATATTTTTTTCCATTTTTTTCCGAAGCTATCCATAACCCTTTTAAATTCCGACGAATATCCGGTGAGGCTAAAATTGGTAAAGTAACAGTATTAATATATACACTAACGAAACTAACGAGACAAGTGGAGAAAAAAAATTTTTTTTTCCCTCTTGTAGGACAATTTCACGCTGCGTTAGTTTGCGTTTGGAGTGTCGTTTATGTTGCGCCGCATCTATGCAACTCTGAGGCACAAATATATATATGCATCACGCTCGCCAACGCGGCTAATTATGTTTTTAATTAATCATCATTTTGTCACCTCGACAGGCGCGGCATTTTTGGCCTCTCTCGCGCGCTCTACTGCCGCTTGGCTATCTCGTCGGCAAGCCGCTTTTGTCGCGTGCCCAAGTTTGCCCGACATCTCGTTACAAACTGACGTCTCCTAATAATGCACCCTGGCACAACACGCCCCTCTCCCGTATATAAGCTCCTTCCGCATTTCTTGTTGCCTCTCGCGTCGCTTCTAACCCGTCCACACACTCAATTTCGATTTTCTTTAGCAAATGATTGACAGAACATCCCCCTTAATGACCTTTAAAATAATGAACTCTGTCAGAATATTCATTGGCTGTTTAATTTTCAAGTTGTTTTCCGGTTAGAAAAATTATTAACATAATTTTTGAACACTTATTAAATTTTTTGTCCAGTATAACTGAATAAATATCACTTAATATTAATTTTTTATATTTTTAAAAAGCTTACAAAAAACCGCGATTATATTTTGGTTTTTTTTTTTTTTTTCGAGTCCCATATCAGAATATCATAGTTTATCATGTTTTAAGAGCCTTCTAAAAAAATCAACTTGATACAAGCATTTTTAAATGTAGCTCACGAATTTTTCAATCAAAATGAAAGTGTAAACAATTTTTTTTTTTCTTTTTTCGTTTTTTTTTTTTGAGATTTTCAACATCGAAATGTTCGAATTGTAAAAATATTTGTGTTGAGCTAATTGTTTTTTATGGCTTTTAAAAAATGAGAAACTATGTTTTTTTTTTTTTATACGAAACTCGAAAAACAAAAATACTCGGTTTTTTACACCGTATCCTAACAGAGATAACTTAAAAAAAAAATTTTTTTTTTTTGTTTTTTTTTTAGCGTTTCATCGTTATTGAAATGTTTAAAATGTTTTATTATATAAATAATCACAAAATCGAAAAGTTTTAATACATTTAATTTTTTCAAATTCAATTATTTAAATAAATTCTACAAAATAAATCATAAAAATTATGGATATGTCAGATTATAATTTGATTAAACACGATGGTATTTATAATAACTGATGATTGAAAAGTAAATTTCTATATTTATATAACTATATTTGAGAGGAATTTTAGAAATTTATTTAGGTCTGAAGAAACCTGGGCTTAATTTGATTCACACCAAAACGATTATTTGATGGAAGGACTCAACTATAACGGCACAGGATCTCTAAATAAATGCGCGGATCGATGCCAATGATGATAATTGATTCTCAGAAGGGATCATCGTCCATAAAGGTATATATAAACGATCCTGATTGACCCTCTGCTTCAGCGTTATAAATTTTTTTTCATATATTCTGAAGTAGACAATTTTTAAATTCTTTTCGCCCTCACTCTTTGTTTTCTCCAACACGCAAGCAAACAAGCCTATAAATAGACCCATTGATTTTTGCCAATCTGAAGTTTGAAGCCAACAAAAAAATTGTAATTAACGAAAAAAAAATTTTTTTTTATCGTAGAATATTTTTATTTTTTAGTATAGATATTTGTAAAAAGTATATGTAAATTAGTTGGATTAAAATTCGTTGGCCAAGTCGCGAGTTGTGGGAAAAAAAATTGCAAGGTGTATTTTCTTGCAAATTTCCCCGGGACCACCCGTCGTTAATTATCAAATCGCGACGTCCGCTGACAAGTTGAAACCGCAGTATTAATCATAACGCCTGGCTTCACCGACCATGCAGGACTCTGTGTGTACTAGCGTTGCTTTCTTCAGCGCGGTTCTCCGTGATGCGTGTACATAACCATATATGCAATGTAACGTCCGCAGTGTGTGCTCAAGCGCTTCAGCGCCGACAGTTCGTTTGAATGCAATTAGCGGCGGTGACTGATAGTCGAAACGTTATCCATCCATCGACGAATTGAATTAGGCATAATCAACACACTATCTTCACGTCATGTCTATTAAATCCTTATATTTTTTACTATACAGCAATTTTCAATGAAACGTCTCTCGTCCTTGACATAAAATTTTTTTCATTCGATATAACAAATCTCTTAAATTTTCGAAAAAAAAAAAAAAAATAGAAGACAGAGGTTCTATTCACAAAATCCTATTATTATAAACGATAATAATAAAAAAAATGCTATTTTTTTGTTTCTTAAACTGAAAAAGAAGATATAAAAAATTATCTTGGTGTTTAAAATGAAAATATCTTTACAATTATTAAAGATACAATTTTTTTTCATCAAACCTTTTTTGTAGAGAATTTTACGATCTACAAAAAAGGTTCTTAACAAAATTCGTGTAATTTTCATCCTTATCAAAATATCAAGCAAAATGTGACTTTTCGTCATATACACTTTACGTTTTTGGTTTTAAATACGCGATAAGTAGGATTAAAAAAATTATTTCAAAATAAAAAAAATATTAACAAATGATTTCTAATTAAAAAAAAAATTCTCAATTGATCTCTGAGTAATAAAATACCCAGTTGATTAATTTTTTTCAATACACTCATTAAAATGATCTATGCTGATTTGCAGTGGCTGGCAAGGATATTGGATTTTTTTTTCCCCCCCCAACTAATTGAGACGATTTTCATCAAGCAGAACCGAAAAAAAAAAAATAATTTTTAAATCAAGATAATATTATTTTTTCTCTCCCCCCGAAAAGAATGGGCCCCATCATCCAAAGCATAAAACAAACTGACCGCTACCTACTACTGCACATGCGCTGCCAAATTAAAATATAAAATGAGCGAGGCAATTGGAAATTTTTTTAAGTGCCTTCAGCATCAAGGGAATATTAAAGAGCTCATGAAAAAATAAAAAAATACAAAGAAGCCAACAAAAAAATGGAATAAAACGACTTGGCTGATGGTATAAGCGACTTCATGGTGTCTCTCGATTACTTATACATGTGTCTAAAGAACCAGAAGCCACTGCCTGCCGTCTAATATTACTTTATGTCACACCACCGTCATAATTCTCCGCCAATCATCTCGCAGTCTTCCATTTACTTTGTTCTCCGCGACCAACGCATCCACGAGTCACATCGTAAAATCCACAGACTTGATGTTTATTTTTTAAAAAAAATAAAAAAACATATTCTTCCCCTGTTTCTCATACATATATTTTGATGCGCGCAAAACCGACTACAAAATATTTAAAGCATAGTGAAAACACGCGAAGAAGAGAGATAGAAAACGGTTGACGAGCGGGAAAAGCTCAACTTTATTAATATTATTTTCTAGCAGATGTCTTTCCCGATAAGACGTCGACGCGATGTAATTAATGACGTCTTGCCCGGCGGAGAATATGCCCCAAGTATATTTTATGTGTATCCGCGAGACGAGGGAAAATACTCGACAATGCGCGTGAATTATGCTCGTGACTGGGTGGTTTTTAAGTCGGCAAGCCGACATTAGCTTTGCACATTGATACGGGTATATGCTTTCTATTGCGCGATGTGCCATTAATTTTACTTTGCACAAGACTCCTGTATAATGTGCGTATATAAACATATTTACACTGATTTTTACAGTGCATCATGCGAAATTTTTTTTTTCTTTCCAAAACTGTCAGTATTTTTTAGTAAAATCGACATGATTTCAATAAAATTTAGAGTAATAAAAATCAAAACTAGTTGAAAATCATCAAAAAATTGAATTTTCGATTTTTTTTCTATAAATGAATTTTCTTGCTCAAAATTTTAAGAGCGAAAATTTCTTAAAAACAATATTTCTTAGGTTAGATAATTAAATAATATATTAACAAACAATAAAAAGCTATAAAAAACAACCTTGTATTTTGTTTCAATAAAAAATTCGATTTAAAGCCATCAAAAAATTTTTTTATCAAATTGTTTTTCAAGTTTGAAAATTCGATATTAATAAAATAACTCGAAAGAAAACCTCTAAATACTTGAAATAAACGATTCAAATGGAAAAAAAATCATTGTAAAATTTTTTTCAACTAAAAAAAAACACTTAGCATGCAAAGAGTAATAAATAACACGAAACAAGACAGCATGAGAGGTGAAGCAGTGGTACCGCCGCACAATTCGTCGGGATTTGGCAATGGATTAGCATAAACAAATCATCTGGATTAAAGTAGTGAGCCTTGATCGAGAACAAGAGACGGAGAAAAGGGTCTCGGGGGTCTAGCATGTAAAATCAAAAGGACAAACAATTAATAAAGCGCCAGTGGCGCGCAAAGGGCGAGCGATTAATCAGAATTAAACGTGCGAGTTAAATACTCGTCGCGAGGGCGCGACGTAAGGGCGCGACTACTTTGGGAATAAACAACAAAGGTTTACATCAGTGTCACTGGCAACAAGTCCGATTTCCTACCGCTCTCTCATCGCGAAAACGTATTTACCCTTTCTGGCGATCGAGCAGCCGACGAGTCAAAGGCTGAAATCACAATACGCGTTTGTCCGGCTGACAAAGTCCGGCAAAGCAAATAGAGAGTGTGCAATCGGGTGAAAGAGGGTGTCACACATATATTTACTTCGTGTATGTGTGCAAATGTATACACGTTTGTGCAAGAGACAAAGAGAGAAAGTTGGTGGATAGTGGTCATTTTGCCTTTGAATTGGAAATTACGTTTTCAACAACCAAGTGTCGATTCCAACCCCTACATTATACTCCACCTTATCGGAATCTGCACCCTTCACTCGACTCAATCGCACCCTCATGTGTATTTACTTCGACAAATTTATTTCTATTGAAAAAGTCACCAATTTCCCATCGATTTTACAACGAAAAAAAAAATTGTTTCAACATTTTTTATGATTAAAATACACTATTTTATTTGAGTATATTGTCAGAAAATTTCGAACCGATCAGGCAAATATTGTTGGAGATACGTAGCGTTGAAAAGTAGGAACAACATAAACTGAAATAGCTGTTAAACTTTAAACGCGTTTTTCTAAAAATGGTGTTTTCGATCCGTCTGAAATTTCGAAACAACTTTTTCAGATATATTTTCCTAAAATTAATCAAAGAAATTCCAATTTGAGTATAATAATTTCGATTTTTTTCAACAATTTTATTGGAAAATTTTGATGAAAAATCAGATATTTGTTTTTTGCAAAGCCGTCATTTTATCACAAATCAAAATTTCGATCTACCCTTTGATTAATCTCAAACCACACTATAATCTACTAAAAAAATCTTTTTCGTTTTTTTATTTCGGATTAACTAATTTTGCAAAATCCGTTTTTCTAAGTACACTTATGAGATCATTCATTACCATCGATTTTTCTCTTATTTTGTCATAACGTTTTTCTTTTTGATCAATTTTACCATTTTATTGAGTTATTTAATAAAAAATAAATTTAATTCTCAAATAAAATCACTTATTAGCCGGTTAAAATAAAAAAAAATTGTTTCAACTCGAAAAACAGTTCATTTAAATGATGAAATATTTTTCGAATCTGTTTAAACGAATAAACAGATAAAATAATGATTCTAAATACTGACAAAGTTGCATGCAACGCATAACAATGACGGTGAGACAATCGGAGCGAGATAAGCCCTCGGGGGCTGCGGAATTCCGCGCGCGGCAGTCGAATGATTTAATCCCCAAATGATGGACGGGCCCGTCGCGACGATGATCTGCGTCGCGTGAAGTGACAAGTGGTTCGGATCAGCGGCGTGCAGTAGGCCGCCGCGCACGCCGCAATGTGGGGCCGTTGGTGCGGGCGCACTCGCCGACGTCGGTTAGGGGTTGAAACGATGAGATCAGTGAGAGAGGACGCAGACCAACCGTACAAATCATGTTGGCATTACCGCGTCAAGCGCGGACTCAACCCGTCGAGCGCCCGGAAACTGACGGTAATGCTGATTTATCGGAAATGCAACGCGAGGCTTTTGCTCTATATGCATTTATGTATACCACCACTGCATTTGTCGATGTTTTTTGATTTTTTGCTGCCTCATGTGATACAGATATCGCTGATTTTTCGGCTAATTGAGAATTATCGCATGGGAATATATACAAAATATTTTATTGGCATTCACGAGTTCATTTACCAACCGCTGTTTATTTTGTGCAATCAATAGCACATATGTTAAATATTAAATTCTATACAAATTTTCGTTGGAATATTTAATTACCTCATATTTCAGTTAATTCAACACTTTTATTCAATTTTATTTCATTTAACGACTGAATTTTTTGTTTAATAAATTCCATTGAAAAATTTATTAGAGAAGTTTTTTTTATATTCAAACGAATTTGTTTAATTTTATAGATATTTTTGTTTAATTTATGTTGTTCTTACCTTTCAAGGTGCTTCACAATGTCCTCATAGGCCGCTCTGCAGTTTTCCCACACTCCCGATCTGAATTTAAAAGAAAAAAAAAATTATTACAAGTAAAAAAAAATTTTTACTAGTTTAATAGTGTGAAATAAAAAGTGGAATATAATTAATAAAATCAATAATGAATGTTTTTAATAATTAAGTGTTGACGAATAAAAAGAATAATTTATTGAAAATAAGAACACTTTTATGGCAAATCTTCAATTAAAACCAAAGGGTGTATTGTCAATTTGAGCAGAGAACAAGCCAAAAATTTTTTATCCATAAAAATATAACCAATCATTGTTTTTAAATTTTTATAAATTTTTATTAGAAGATATAGTACTGAAAATAATTGTGCCAAAACTGATGGCTTAATAATTATCACTGTGAACACAATAAAGTCCAAAGTTTTTAGTGTTTCAATTGAGTCTCCCCTAGATGAACTATACTGGATGATGGAGATAGAATGAAATTAGTAAAGACTCGGATAATTTTGTTTTCTCAGTTGACGGTAAATATGCGTTTATAAAAACTTGATTAAGAATCTTTGCACTATATTTCGTCTTGCAAATCAATTGCAAGAGAGAAATAAGTCTTGGGCATCAAGAGGGGCAAGCTTTTGAAGTCGTTGATTAAAAAGATACAGAAGCGCGTCTCTTACTTAAAGAAAAAAAAAAATAACTGACAGTGAAAGTTAATTTCCGATCGTTATGCAGAACAAATTTTTTTTTAGATGATGAGTTGAATATATATTTACTCGACAAGATTTTGTGATGAATGCTGATTAAAAAAATTATAAAATTCTCATAAAACTTGATCAAAAACTATATATTAAAAACAATTCAAATATTCAATATATTAGTACAAAATTTTCTCAACTAAAAACAAAACAGAAACAATTTTTTTAAGAATTAAAAAAATTATTCTCACTATAAAAATGAAAAAATTTCTCAAGAAAAAATTTTTATTTCAATGATTTTTTGAATGTAGAACAGGAAAAAAATTTTAATTTCCGGATATTTCATAAAAAATTGCAATTAAAACGCTAATTAAGAGTGTTATAATTAACTCTGAATTGAAATCTGTTTCTGGAAAGTTTCCAAACAACTAAGTTTACAGAACTATATACCTGAAGGAGAGAATAATACAGCCTGATGCTACTGTACGAATAGACCACGCTAGCAAGAAGGTCAGGGGTGGTAAAGAGAGCCCATAGCCAGTGCGGAAAAGCAGGAGAACGACAGGATGGGGTTGCGTTGAATTAATCATATTCCGGTGTTTGTCGTGGCGCCCCAGACGTAATCCGTCTTACCTCCCGATCTCTCTCGCTCGCCCTCTACGACATTCGTCCGCTTGTGCCCGCACCGACGTTATAGATTTGCATTTTAATTAAAAGCAAAGCGTTGAAATCATGATGCGAAACGTGCGGTGAACGCCTTTCCTCGTATATTGTTCATACACACACACACACGTACCACATAAACATCACGCTGCTCTGTCTCTACCTGACCAAAATCACCCTCAATAATAATCAATATTGTCTACCTCGTTCCTAAACAAATATAATCAATTTTACCAACCAGATATTTCGAAATAAACAGAATTTTTTTCTATATCCTTCCAAAAGATTGAATTATTCATTCATTGAAAAATAAAAAAAAAGCTCACTCAAAAACTGTTTAACCCTATACAACAAATAGTCATGAAAAGAAATTTTTATCGTAAAACTTTGACCAAAAAAAAACCAAAAACGAAAAAAAAAGTGAAATTAATTAAATAGAAAATCTGTCGAGAGATTTAATAATTTTTTTCTTTTTTTTTTTTTTACAAAAATATGTGAAATCAGTCCCTCAAAATACAACTTTGTTGTAAAAAATAGACGCCAAATTCATGTGCCTTGAAAAAAAATATGCGAAATCGCCATATTAATAACCAAGTTCGGTATTTGTCATTAATTTTATTAATAAATAGTAAAATAATTGTGAAAATTCGAGATTTTGAGACTTACAAACCTGCTTGGCACGTCTCTAAATTCTTAAATTAAACAAAAAGTGGCGCGAGGCTGTATTTTGGAAAGATTTTCATTATAGAAATTAAGTTTTTAAAGAATTCTACAACAAAAATAAAAATATTTAGCATATTTTTTGTGAAGGTGCATGAACTTGGTGTCTATTTTTTACAGCAAAGTTGTATTTTAGGAGGTTAAACTGACAAAAGCTAGTAGAAATTTTCGATAACAACATCGACAAGTAATTAGCGGCTTTCATCGAGTGTATAAGAGGTACTTGCAAAGGACAAGACGACGAAGCAAAAGCACAGAGGGCAGGAAATGCCCTGTAACCACGAGAATATCTTGAGCAAAGGGTATAGATCGAAAATCTAAGATGTTTTGCATAACAGCAAGTACCGCGAGTGTTATTGAACGAGCAACTGACGACGACGTCGCGGTAGCACCAGGTTCAAATTCGAGATTACGTCGGTACGCCACACCGTTTAGTTTATTCCTAAACAAAACACAATTTCTCAGCGACAAGATAAAAATGTTTGCGATATTATAAATTTATAAAGCGGATTCTCCGGCTCACTTATGGGACAGGTGAGAAGAGTCACGGGGTCGCCAAGTGTCAAGTCGATGCACTCGTTTCACGAGGGCTCTCTACGCAGCTCGACCAGTGATGCAACCCCTCGCGCCTTGGGGATGTAACTCAAGCCAGCGTGAGCCGAGTGTTTGAAACGAAACAAACTGAATGGCTGAGCTTTGCCGCTGACAGAGAGGCCCATCTCAAGCAAGAGAACGATCAAGCAGTGAGTTGGTTGTCGACGAGTCCCCTCGGATTTCCACGGCTTCACTGAGTCTCTTGAAATCCTCTTAAAGTCGTATTTTTTTGGCCTCACCGACCCCACTCAACTCTTTTACTTAATTTTTTTCTCAAAGTGTTGCTGTCTTGGGTCAACTTGCAACTGACAAATCCAATTGTTTACAACGCCATAATTTGCCAAATGTATTTTAAATATTATAAAAAACGAAAAAAAAAAACATTTTCGCAAATGGAAATAAATTTTTTTCACTGTTTTTTTCCCATTCTACTAATAAAATACTTGAATTACAATTTTTTTTTTTTTTTTAATTATTTGTATTTTTTAATTAAAATGGAAAAAAGGCATAAAGATGGATAAATAGTGATGAAATATTGTGAAAATATTTATCGCGAATTTTAGCAAGTATTTAGAGGGGATGAAAAGCACTTAGTTGACTTATAACTTTGCTACAAGTGTCGGAGTAAATTAAAGAAAAATTACAAACTCCATCTATCAGTCACCAAAAATCTAATGACAGGATAATTTTCGAAAAGAGCAACGAAACTAAATGCATTACTTGGCAGTCTCTAAGCTTTTCACCATCATTATGAGGGTTGAAATACGCGCGCGTCTTTCACTTTCTATATATCCCTCTTGGAAAATTCACTTCATACTCTCTACGCGAAAGAGGCCAAGTTAATGAAAATGTTTCCCGCTGCGGCAGTTCGTCATTCCCGAGATATATATCATTAGCGATAAATCGAGGGTATACGAATTGAATCGAAGGGGAGGCATCAGCATGAAAGAAACATCCTATATTTACACAAATCATAAATCGTTTTTTTTTCTTCTCTCTAAAAACTTAGACACACGTGATGGTGTTCTCACCATCATCACAACCCCCAAAAATATTTTTTACTGAGTTATATTCACTTAGGATTTTGAAAAAAGTTTTTTTCTATGTTTTCAGGATTCACATGTATATTTGAGTATGTGTTTTAAAAATTTTTAAACCGATTTGGAAATTATTCTGAAAGATACGAAACTTTGGAATAGTTGGATGAACAAACGTGTACTTTTCAAAACGATGTTTTAACAATTGGTGAGCGCGATTTCTCAAAAAAAACTCAACAAATCAATCTGAAATTTTAACACAACCTTCTCAGATATATTTCTCAAGTACCTAGTAACTTAAGAAATTAGATTTTCAATAATTATTTCTGATTTTTAAACGATTTTTGACGAAAATTTCTGTCGAAAATCCAAACTTTGTCTTTAACTCGATTTTTCTATTTTTTAAAAGAACCTGACCTATTTTTTAGTTTCTTTTTTTAGTTTCTGTTAATCCAAACCAGAGATATCGTGGTCATTGTCTAGCTGTTTTCAAAATTTTTCTAAAATTGTTTGAATTTTATGTTTAAAAGATATTTCGTGACGTTTAATGCAGAAAACCTTTTTTTCTTTGATTTTACTTGAATTTCACTTGGAAGTATTTTTTTAATGCTTTGTAAAAGTAATTAAAATAGTCAAATACAGAAATTTTCACTCATTGCACGCCTAGACGCGTCCGCGGACTCACCGAAAATTCGGGACGAACTGACAGATATCGTGGGAACGTCCGGTGAGCTCGGATTTTTTGGAGTACGCTCAGAAGATCGTTTACATAAGCACACCAGATCAACATTTCTAAAAATCCACCAGCGTCATTGTAAACCCAGACATTGTCACTAAAAACAACAATCCTCTTTGTTTGTTTAAAATAAAATACCTTGTCCGAAAACGATCATAAAAAAACGAATTTTTTCAACCTTATTGCAACTGCATATAAACTCTTAAGGATAAAAAATCTACAAACCTCGCCAGAGCTTCCATATTGGTCATATTAGGGTTGACCTTGAGACCCTGCTCAACCCTCGCCTGAACTTGTGCCTGCAGGTGGTGTGGAAGGTTGGCTGGCGACAAAATCGCCGTGTGCCCGGCACCCGGGTGCCCACCGAGTTGCATATACTGCATGTGACTCAGGTGTGTAGGTGGTTGGTTGTAACCGTTTGCCAGCAACGGCGATTTCTCCATTCTCGACACATCTGTAAATCAAAAAATTAATTTCATCAGTCAAAGCATCAAAAATTATTTTTTAAATAACCAACCAATTCAAAACATTTTTTTTCACAGAAATTTTCATAAATCTGGGAGAATAGAGTTGTTAGACTTGTATTATGACAAGTAACAAAAAATTAAAAGCACGTAAAAACCGAATAAAAAATTATTAAGTGAAGAAAATGTAGGATGAAAATTCAGCTACATTAACTGGGACGTGTGGCAAACGGTGTAGACGAGGATAAAGAGCGCTTTTGTCGGCTTGATGGATCGCTGTCCGCTTAACCAAATATCAATCACAACGGCGGGCGAGCGTGAGCGGCTTCCGCCGTATAGTCTGTGCATATAATCTGCGCGCAGATTTTACCGTGTGCTATGTGCGAGTAGCGCGCGTGTTTGTGCATCGACTTAATGTTCCACGATCCCAAATGTTGTCGGCGCATATTCTACGTGTCGTCGTCGACATCACATCACGGTTCTAAATCAAGCGCGAGAATCAAGAAAATATAAATCGCATCGATCAAAATGGGGGAGACGTGTGTGAATGAAAATTGAATAAATCTGAGCACGATTAGTTGGATATCTTATATATACAATCATCCGTCTTGTAGATCAAATAACTGGATCTCATGCAATGAACAGTAGAATATAAGAAAATCCCCCTATCGCCATATAATAATGTATGCTTCGTCACGTTTCTTCCCCGGCGATTTGACGTCGAGGCCTGCGTAGATGTCGTCTCATCGACTCCCTTTTTCTCTGTTCCACTTGGTCGTTGTATGTTTGGTCCTCGCAAAAATACATCGTTTGTTATATGCCAGCGTGAACAGTTGGTCTCACTACGATAAGTCCTCTTCTCGCCTCTTTCACACTACTCTCGTCACAGAGAGAGAGTATCACTGTCTCCTCTTCACTTCCCCCTTATTCAAGATCTCTTTTCGAGTGTTCGTCGTCGTGTCTGGCATTCCACGCCACGCTCGCTTCATTCGTCAAACGCGCCCTCTCGCACCAACCTAGATGACAACAGTTACTCGACACTTTTTCCCATTGTCTTCCATCATCCAGAAATATAAATCTGACGACATGCCGACGATTTATCGCAACACCATCAATATGTCCGAGCGACAAAATCACGATTTTTCATCCCATACCGCATCAGCTCAATACCATACAATCAAATTTGGGTTTTTCGTCCAATAAATTACAATGTAAATAATTGCTTTACATCTTTATGAAAAGAATTTTATGCAGGCTTTCGTTCATGTCCGTGTGTCGTCCGAAGGCTAAAAAAAAAATTAAGATTTAACATAATTTTGACGAAATAGTTGTGTAATATGCTATTTAATGTTTTCCTCTGCCAAAAAAATTATTAAAGTTGATTTTAGGAGTTTGAGAAACACCTGAAAAAATTTGGAACCTCCTGGCGTCATTTTAAAGACCACCTAACACTCCAAAACGACAAATTTATGGGGAATAATTATAAAATATAGTGTTAAATGTTTTACTTAGCGATGAAATTTCTTTCATAATTGCATTAGAGTCTAAAGAGTCTAAAGAGCCCCCTCAAAAAATCAGCAACCCTCAGTATCATTTTAAAAACCATCAGCGTTTTAAACTATCAGCTACAGAAAAACTAGTTTGGGTATAAAATACATTTAAAAAAATAAGAAGGGTCAAATATAACATTAAAAATAACACTTTTCTCGTGATATATCTAAAAAAAAAAATCAGAAACATTAGAAACCTCGTAAAAAAACAATAGAATATTAGTTAAATAAAAATCCTCCAAGCCGAAAACGAAGGTTATTCCAATGTAACATAATAAGTGCAATAATAAAAGACTTATGCTTTACAACCACGCATCGATCGCCATAACAATCCCAACTATAGAAATATAATCATTTAAAAGCATCATTCATTCAGCGTAAAATATATACATCCAACCGCAATGAAAGATTGAAATTGAAGAGTTCGCGCACATTGTCTTATATATACAATGTATTTCCAGACACTGCAACAATTTAACCCAAGAAAAATAATACACGCATATACTCGCAATCCTTTCTAAGAATTTATGAACCTATAACTCACTCTGGAAATGACATCCTGGCATCGATTTCTCCTTCTCTCGCCAATATAAGCGCGATATATACAACGCGGCGAGGGCAGGGCGCAAAAAACGTCTTGAGATATGAAAGGCAAAAGTGACGTTTGGTTCCATCAGCGAGAGTCGGTATGGAGGATAAAGGCAGAAGAGAGTGAGCGAGAGCATGCCTATTCATTACAAATTATCTAAATGGCAGTGATTTCGGGGGACCGGCTGGCCGTTTGACGAGTAAGTGGTGGGTTCACCGAGGGGCCCAGGCTATGCTGGCAGTGGTGTTCCACTCGGTGGTCGTGTAGGTCCGCCCTCGCTTGCAGAAAAAATCCCACTGGAAATCATTGACAACCACTGACTTGGCCGGCCCATGACCGACCCTAAAATTCGACTTATTACAACTTATAGAGCACGATTTGAACGCTGCGCTCGATAACATACATTATCCCCAATCCATATGATTTAATGAAGTCCCTCTAAACTCTCCACTTAGGCTCGCTTCATGTGCACCAAGGATCGCCTCGTTGCCAGCGACGCGTTTCGCTATAAATTCCGCATTGGCCGTGTGGATATGTAAACCAAGTGAACCCAAGCGATTTTTGTGCAGGAACCGCGTGGTTCTAAGAAAACCACCCAATCACGTCCAAGGACTATAAAACACAATCTCAAAACTAAACACACTGCACTGCGACGACTTGCTCTCTCTGTCGTCCGGTTTTGCTTGGCTTCTTTTGATGATGTGCACGTCTGTGTGCACAATGAAGGTGTGTGTGTGTTTGTGTGAGCCCCTCGCGAGCTGATGAGGTGACAACCCATAATTATACAGACCGCTTTCTGTCTGGCCTGACTGCAGTGGCATGCCGGAGACCTCGGGAGACCCAGCATATCTCTCGCGCGTCTGCGTCCACTTCTTTGTCTTTTTCTCTCCTTCCTCATCGTGTGCGCGCCTTTTGCATTTGCCTCTCGCGCGCCCTCTTCTCTCCTGCTTTTATTCAACCTTCGCGTCCTTCCGGGCCACTCTGGCTCTGCTCGCGCGTCCACTCATGCTTCACAGCGTTACGCGCGCAACCGTCAGGAGAAATGACGTTGAGAAACGTCTATCCCACAGTGTGCTGCTGCTGCTGCTGCCGCTGCTTCTGCTGTTAATTGCAAAATGCGAGAATAAATTGCCAGGGCCAAATGAGCTACGGAGTTTTAAGGGTGCATATTCTCATGTTTGTGTGAGTGTGTGTGAGTGATCTTTGAACTGTGTACCATCTTTTCAATGTCATTTTGTCAGGTGAAATTCTCCATTACGTGACTCGCGTAATGTTTGCACTATTTTTTTATGATGAAAAATAAGTTTTTTGTGCTTTATACAATAATGGATTTTTTGAGGTGATTGAACAACTCGAGTGAATTTTTTTTTATTCTTCATCTTTGTGGTTATCGTTTTGGGAAAAAAAAAATTTTTTAATTTCTGAGAATTGCATTCATGTATGGAAAAAACTTATATTTTATAAAAAATTTATATTTTTGCATCTATTGAAAATATTTACAAAATATATTATTTTTATACCAGAACCAGAATAATTACATTAATTAATATACGTATATTATGGATATATATTAGGTGATGCAAATAAATTTTATATTATACACATAAATTATAAATAACCCGAGTGAAAGAAAAATATGTGATTGAACAATGATGAGTGACAAAGTCATTTTTGAACATCATGAATTTATATTAGTGAATAAAAATAAACAATTGATGAACTTATAGAAATTCTAGTATTTATCAAAAATGTATTTTTAATGAATTTCTGCTGAATGCTAAACTTTTAATGTATTTCAAATATATTTTAATTTGTGTACAATAAAAATACATCAAAAATTCAGCATTCAGTAAAAATTCATTTTTGATAAAACGCAGAATTTTAAAACTTCATCAAATGTTTATTTTTCTTTACTAAAATGAATTCATGATTAATTTCTACTGTCTGCTCATGATTGATCAATCATGAATTTTTTTTTTTTGGTTGAAAAATAATATATAAATTTAATAATTATTTCGCCAAAAAGTTATGTATCTAAAATACATTTTTATATGAAAAAATAATATTATATTGTATTTTTTTTATAATTAAAATATAATAACAATATATTTTGTAAATATTTTTTTTATATAAAAAATATAATTTTTTTCTGCTTTTTTCCATGGGGTTTACAGAAAAAATGATTGAATACTTTTCAGAAAGAATTTTATGCTGATAAAAATTAAAAAATATAAGAAATTATTGTGTATGAATGGAAAAAAAAAATTTTATATAGTAAAAAAATCGGAAAAGTGAAATTGTTTTGCAGTTGGATATTGGCGCATATATACAAAAGCACAAGTTTAGTTTCGTGGCGATGGAATCCGGTTTTTCAAGTAATCGCGAGAAGGGCCTGCCAACCAGCGAGTCCGAAGCCATCGAATGGCTGCAAAGCCCGAAGGCGTACATTGAGCATCAGCAGAGAGGACGAGCAGCAGCTCTTTCAAGTCCTCTCTTTCTCCACCTGCTTCACCTCAACTTGCATATCTCGACCAGAGAGCGATGAGGAGGCCTCTATTGAGACATAGGCCACGCGAATAAATATAATGCAAGGCAAAGTATCGCATCAGGATAGAAATGCCGATGAACAATATGCTCGTCGAACGTATACCCATATACAAAATATGCCTCTAGTCGCGCTTTATCGTGCGGGCTTTGCGTATATTTACTCTTCAGCAGACTCATTCGCGGCGCGGGGCACACATCATTCGACGGCAGTAAAGCATTTGATATATAGTCGAAGATTTTTAGAGTTGTCAGCCACGCCCACAATCAGCCTTAGTATTATTTACACTCTTGGCGGTTCATACTCGAACCAACACCCCATCATGCAGCCATCTCTGTCGTGTATTATCGCGTTTTTACCCTGCACATCACACAAATTTTTCCTTTTGCTCCATCGCGTGTTTATACATGTCCCTTCATCATCATCGTCGTTATGTCTTGTAATTCAAAAATCTTTGAATACAAACATCCCAGTTTATCATCCGGTCGCCAGACATTTTTTCAACCAAATTACCGAGATCGTACGGCTTTGTGAAATTATTTTTTGCAATTCGGCTTCACGTTGATTTGAGGTTTCACATACAAAACGCCGTGTCATAAAAAATTAATCCCTTTTTTTCGCAGTTGTAGGAATTTTATCGTTTGAATGCGTGTATATTTTGCGGCATTTCAATCTCAAATTTTAAAAAAATTTTGATGATGAAAAATATTTTTTATAACTAACAAAAATCCAAAAATTTTGATATTTATAATTTATTTATCGATTAAAAATATTTAAAATGAATTTAAAATTTGATGAAATTGTAAAAAAAATTTTTTTACCTGAAAAAAAAATTTTTTTTCTGTTTTAAAACCATTGAAAATAAATTTTTTGTATGTTTTTAGACAGTAGATATTCAATATACACACAACTATACACGAAAATCACGAAATATCCTTGTAATCTAAAAGGTAAATCTAAGCGTTGTTACATTTGGTATCAAGAGGAAGGATCGACTGATGCTTTCTCGGTTCCATCATTTTTCCGTACCATCTGCCTGAGTGAGAACGGCAGTTGTGTAGTCCAAGTCGACTGGCTCGAGGTCGTTCGCTCGGTGGTCGATACTTTTTCCACGATCTCGAGCGGCCAACATCGGTTAATCCGGTGCATAAACATTGTATTGTATTTCGCATGGGGATGCTTCCATTATATCATATTTCGTTATTAATATCTTCTGACTGACTGAGCTCGGCAGCAGGTATACCAGCGCGCTATACTTTTTTATTCACGGTCGTCGCAGGACAAACGGAGCCGGCATTTGAGTCAGACGAGGACGCTGACAGGCCCGCATATATACCGGTTTCTTTATCACGCTTCTTCGCCTATTTTTTTTTTCTTTGATTTTACTCAAGGTACATATAGCACCATCAATCTAAAGCAAGTAGAATTGCACCAGGAGCACTTAAATCCGATAATTTGTCGTGTTATATAAAAAAAAAAACCATCAAATTCATCAAGATTACACCTTGCTCGACTAGTCTGACCATATAAAAATAATATTCACTATATATCTCTCCCTTTTTCATGGAAAAGTTTGCCAATATAGGAAATTTCATTTTTCGATTTTATTAAAATAAAATTAATATTTAAAAATTATCGGATGCTAAAATTTTTTTTTTTTAATCTCCATTGTTTTAAATTCAACTATGAATAATTGAAATATAAATACTGTACCCTAAGGAGGGGTGTACAATAATTGAAATTTGAAAACAAAAATTCTTCTGAGCTCATAAACTGTTGCAGTGTTTAAAAAATGATGTTTTTACAATAATTCATCAGAAATATTGTATTTTTAATTGATAATTATATGACCGGCGATTGGTTGAAATTACAAATTGACAGCAACAAGCATTAGGAGACAAATATGATACACAAACACGAATAAGCAAATCACTGTAGAGCAGTAAAATCCGAGAGTTGAATACGAATGTTTCCATGAAGTTTTTACGGTTGGCAGGTTTATGTCTCCTGATGCGCCATATGAGTACAACTGTTGAGCGATTTAATGCTCACTCTTTGGACGAGACAAGCGCATTCACATTTAGGTACATACGTTTGTGGGAAAGAGACTATGAAGAATTTATTGTTCGGGCAATTTTACGTTATATAAATATGGAGACACATTTTTGTCGTTATGAGAAGCATCTGTAGCTATTGTTTATCACTTTATGTGATAATTAAAATTAAGTGTTTCTATTTAAAACCCTATTTCAAATCTACATATGAAAATTTAATAAAATATTTATAATTTATATAATTAAAAATGAAACAATCTCAACGTTTAATCGAAAAAATTAACAATTTGTTATAAAAAAAATTTGTCAAAAGTTAATGTCTTCATTGACGTGAAGTGTTATATTTATTTATTATTATTCGTTTTTTTTTTTTTATCGTCACAAATGTGGAAGCAAAAAGCTCGAAAATTTGCCGCGCGCACTCAACTGATTTACGGACACACAAAAGTGGAGTGGTAGAAGTCGAATGAAGGGGTAGGGAGAATTTGTATGCATGTGTGTATGTATAAAGTGGTAGCAGTAAAGCCATAACAGTGTTACCAAAATGAAGAGGTTTAATGCGTGAGCGCGCGGCGGCGGCGAACCATGCCTGTTTTATTTTACCGGCACTCTCGTAAAAACAATCAAGCGGCGCCCCGGCCCCGACACACTAAACCTTGATTGTAACTGATGAGGACGAAACGACGCGCGAGTGTAACTTTTAGTCGACACAAGCATACACACATTCATTACCCTGCCCAAAATTTTGTTAATTTTTCGTTAGGCCTGCAAAATGCAATAAATTCTCTCTCTGTATATATGCTCGAATTTTATATACCTGTCACTTGATCTAGAATTTTCTAAGAATTTCTAAAATCATCCCTTCTATAAAACCCTCTCATTAGCAATCCAATAAAACATTTAAATTCATTCAAATAAAAAATTTCGAATAAAAAATAAAAAAAAAATCGTCTTCATAAACTTATAATTATTTAATAAAATAAATTTTTGGCCCAAAATTAATTTCAAAAATCGTCCAAAATATTTAAACAGTTATAAATGACTTAAAAATTTTTTCGTAAATTATATAAAAGTAAAAATGAATATTTAAAAAAACAAAATGTTGATTTTCATCGGTATATAGGGTACAATTAAATTTGAAAAATATTAGAAATTGTTTAAAACCCAATATTAATCAGTTAAAATTTTTTTTCAACATAATTTATGAATTTTTTCGATTTAAAATATGGAAAAATAATCAGTTGAATAAAACTATTGTTTAACTCAATTATAAAAAGTATATTTCTCACAGAAAATTTATCAACATTATTTATTAAAGTATCTACTTTAAAAATAAACTTATAATTCTATTTAAATGAAAAAATTGGTACCATAAATTTAACTCTGTGTTAAAAATTGGATTTTCAATCATTAATTACTGATTGCAATCATCGATGAAGAGTCTTAAATTTTTTATGGATGATACCCTGTCTCATTGAACTTCTTATTTCACAAAAATAAAAATTTCTATCTACTAACCAAGCCTCACGCACGAACGTCCTCAAACTGTCATGAATTCGAACAAACTTTTTTACACTAGATTGTGAAATTTTTTTATAATTCCAATAAATTGATATAAATGCGTAGACGGGTCTTGTGAATTACATTAATTATTAACTTAAAAATTAATTAATTCAAATAATGAACTAATCCCTACTTTTTAATCGTGAAAAATGTCAAAAGGGGAAAATTCTGTCAAGGTCAGACATCAGACGATATAAATGAATTTTCAAAACAAATTAATAATAAATTTTAAAATCGAAAATGAAGCAAAAAAAATTCAAAATTTGTTATATTTGGCTGTCGATTAAAAAACCGTTTGGTTTTTAAATAAATGAAAAATTAATTTCAATAAAAAAACCTAAAATAAAGTGAATTCCGGCAGTTCTGAATTTTTTTTTCACTACTCAAATTATCAATTGAAAAAAAAAAAACTTTTTCTACGTGAGATAAATATAGTGGGAAAATTACAAGTGTGTAATAATGTTGCAGATAATTAGAGTGTCTCTTGATGATAACTCGAAGGAGTGAAGATGGATAAACTCATGCGGGTCAACCGCAATTTCGTGGCTCTGAAGCGCCTTGTGGTCCAGCAAATTACTCGGTTACTACTGTTTCACCGCAGTATTCAGTAACCCTTCACATATAAAACCACAAATCCCTCCGATTTAAGCAATAAAACAGCGCCATAAAATTGACAGATGACTCTCGGACCCATCAGAAAAAAAAAATTGTCAATAAAAACACTGCGAGGCGAAGAGAGAGAGATATTAAATCTACGCATCATAAATGCGATTGTGTAAATATTCATAAATGTATATCATCAACCTATAGCCTGACGTTCGTGTATCGAGAATCTATTGCATATGAGTATTAGTCAACGCGTTTTATTGGTCCACTCATACCAGCTGACCTACGACCGCCAACAGTTAATCAATGCTTTTATGAGAATTCTGCCTGGCATTACACTTCACGTCCACCCACCACCCACGCGACCCCACACAACACGCCAGGTAAAAATCTCCACTGCACAATCTCCACAACTGATTTAATTATTTGTCCGATGCGAACAATTCAACTCTTAAATTAATTTAAAAAAAAAAAAACATTTTTTCCACCTACCCATAATAAAATTTCATTTTATTTTTTGCATTAATTGTTTAGAATAATTAAAAAACCTACTTTCAAAGTATTTTTTAATAAAATAAAATACTTTATTAAAATGATTTTTATAAATTTTATGACTTTAGAACAAAATAAAGGAGAAAAAAAAATTTTTTCAATTTAAATAATGTACCAAAAAAATTTTTTTAACCATTTTTACTTTAATTTTAAAAAATTTTTTTAATTAAAAAAACTACCTCTGCTGATAAAACAGTATAAAAAATTCCGATTACGAATAAAAAAAACGGAAAAATAAACCTGTCAATGAAAAAAAAAGTGTGAAAATATAGTATATAAATCCTCTCACACATACTTCCGGGTAAATATTGTGCGTGTACGAAGGCATATGGGTAAAATTGAGCCAATAAAAAAGCGCACTCGATTTTGATAGCGAGCGTGTCAACCGTCAGACGTTCGCGTGCATGTGTCGAATCGATTTGAGCGTGTTTACATGGCGCGCGTGAATATCAGACCGATCTCGAAATATATATATCCAACTCTAAAACGAAAAAAAAAAACTGAGTTTCTCTCCATCACTGACACACTTAAATATTAAATACATATATTCCAATCGCGCGATTTTACTCAAAATGAGTTATCAATAATTTTGAATCTTTTCATCAACATGCGCTATCAGGGGACTGATAAAAAATCGGCAGAACAAAGCTATTGCAATATAGTGGATTTGAATGGAGATGGACGACGATGTTTCCCACCATCACGTAATGTCGAACACGTGACGTTTAATCAAATATCTCTTCTCTCTCTGCTCGCATGTTTATACTCACTCAGTCTGTCATGACAATATTTATTTTTCTCATCAGTCTTTTAATTTTCGGCAGACAATGAGAACCAGCAAAATCTATTGATACTGTATTAATTGCACAATAGCCCCCAATAGAGAGTTGAAAAGCAAACAATTAATCAAACCCTGAATATTGTACTGAGTATTGTATATATATTTCGTGAAAATTCATCGGCTAATCAAGTGTTCTAGAAATTGAAATTTCATTATATTCTATAAACTAAACTTACGCATATTTAACAAATATAAAATACTATTAATTTTTCATTGCTGAATCTCTCCTAGTTTTTTAATAAAATAACTGTAAACAAAATTATTTGCACTTCAAAGTGCAAATAATAAACAAAAACGCCACTATATAACAACATAGTAACTTAAAATTCAATTTTATGCATTAAAAAAATTTTATAATTTATAAATTAAATATTTAAATCTTTGAAAGACACTGGAAAAAATTTTTGGATTAGTGAAATAGTTGAAACAAATATTTTCATGCTTTTTTAAACCAGATTATCCAGTGAAAACTAAATTTTTTCATGTTGAAAAAAAAAAAAAACAAAAATCAAAGTTTAATAATAAAAATGACGCTTGTAATAATTTTTTTTTAAACAATATGAATTTTAAATGTTGAAAATTGTCATCAGTTGAAGTACGATTGGGTTAGTAATATGCGGATATGAAGTAGAATGGACTGAAAATCGCGATTCGTGGATCAGGTACTAGAGATATCGAGATGCGACCAACTACATCGACTCACACACGGCCCTATATATGACAGTTCATTGACGACATGTAGCTGCAATAGACGCAGGTGGGTATGCAGCGACCACTGGAACCGCAGGCCGCAACACGGGAGTGCAGTCGTAGTTAATTTGCTCACTCCAAGTGTGTTTGATTCCCCTAATTAATTGATTGTTGGGGTCATGGTGCGCCATGGTGCACGGATGGCAGTAATCAAGTGTACCCGTGCATTTACGCATATGAGCGTGCACTCTGTATACTTTGGTCATATATACAAGTGCAACATAACCTCGCACACTGGTCTCTAGAATTATGTGGCACTCGTCTACGACGACGAGGCAGCATCATCGCTGTTGTATACATCCAATATTTATACTTGTCAATTAAATTTACGACTTTGAGAAAATAATAGAGTGTATAGAAATTTTAACGGTTGAAATAATCATTGTTCGACTAAAATATTTCAGAAATTTTACAAACCTGCCAACTGCCTGAAATTATCATAATCGGCTGGTTTATAAATATTTAAATTTTTATGAACTCACCTAGATGACCATTTTCATAATAATCACCGTTGTCCAACCGGTGCTTCTTCAACGGGTGTGGATGATGACCAGCTGCTGCAGCTAGGTGACTCGCTGCTAGACTCAGTCCAACCGATGCTCGCTTTGGCGGTCGTCCTGGCCTGGAGCTGCACAGTGATAGAGAGTTACTGTGGTTAGAGACACCCGTGATCGAGGTAACGGTTTACCCCGAGTCTCGCGGTTTCGACCATTATATGCAACCTCAAAATTCTCCATCAGGATCTTACTCAACACACATGCTCTTACCTTCATGCCTCTACTGTTTACAAATCGCATCACGAAAGCCAAAAAGGTGTATGTATAAAATTAACATATTGTGTTTAAAACCTAAATATCTTCGAAACTGATAAATATACAAATTTTTATTTAGAGACCTTTTTTGTAAAGAATTTTATTATCTACAAAAAAGGTTCTTAACAAAATTTATGTAACTCGCATTGTTAACGTGATATGAGCGAGGAAAAAGGTTTTAATTTTTTAACTATACGTCTTTTTTGGCTTTAGACATGCGAAATATTTTTAAAAATTAATTTTTTTTATGTTCTATGTAGAAAACATGAATGTTTTATTGAAAAAATTAATTTATTTTCCAAAAGACATTGTTTTTCAATTGGTGTATCACACTACGAACATTTCGAGAACTGTATATTATTATAATATTAATATAAAGTATATTATTTAGGGAGTTAAATTTTTCAAGAGTTTTTCCCACACTCTTGGGGCTTTTCTTTCCCTTTAGGACAGTTTGACATTCGGGATTTCGTCCCATGTGACCGTAGAAAAATTCGAGAGTATGAGATCTGACGAAAAATGAATCTAATCGAATGTTATATTTTTCAAGAAATTTTCTCGAATTCCTAAGGCCATTTATAGAATATAAAACTGCTTTACTAGATAAAGAAATGTCTAGAGAAACTTTCAAACCAATTCCAAACTCTAATTCTCGTCGTATCCGAGCGCAAAAAAACTAAACAGAACGAAATATGACGAAAGATAAATGTACTCAGGTGTTATCGACTTTTTTACTGTACTGATATCTTGATAAGATGCAAGTTAGACAAATTTTGTTAACGACCTTTTTTGTAGCTAATAAAATTCTCTACAAAAAAGATATCTTGAAAAAAATTTGTATCTTTAGTAGTTTTAAAGATATTTTGATTTGAAAAAGCAAGAGAACTTTTTCTATATACGCTTTCGTGGTTTTAGAGGCGCGTTATATTTTTCAAGAATTTTTCTCGCATTTTTGAGGCTATTCAGATCGAGATATCCACAGGATACCGATTTTTTAAAAGTGGATATTAAGTGGAAAACAATCTAACAAATCTTACTTCACCAATTTATGCATAAAACACGTCCAACTAATCCAAACTTGTAAAAATCTTGAAATTTCAAACATCATCCAATATTTCACCTTATTTTCAATTAGTAATAAAATTCAAGTTCCATTAGTTGATCTATAAAACCATAATAAAACAACTATTTAATTAAAATAAAAATTTTCCTCTCACCCAAAAACGCAATAGGATGATCAAAACATTTTTTTGTTGCTGCAGATCATGGGTATCGATCGACTTTTCACGCTGATGGCGCCAGAATGTCGGTAAACTTTTCCCTCTCACTCTCATCATCAACATTGTATCTTAAATTCTCCATTCTTTTCATCTCATTCGCCAGACTTGTATTATGGCGACGGGCGCGAAACCTTTCGGTATAGCACCATGGTCAAGGTTCTCATTTCAGTCACGCTCCCAATATTATCTCGTTCGTTACGTCTACTAAAGCATCAGACGAAAACCTTTTCTCATGCTCGCGTCGTCGCCATCGTCGTCAACGCGATACCGATCATTAGTTCTCGTACACACGAGGTTATTCATTCACCGGCGTCGAGAGAAACAAAAAAAAAGTGAGTTGGAAAACTGAAATGGAGAAATATGATTAATGTTTTATAAATGACTGAAGCGACTAGAGTGTGATTGCCTTTTCAAGCGAGATATTTCAGAAGAGAGAGCCCGATGTGATGCTGATGCAGAAGTTGAGTGAAGAACTTCTACCAGGCTGATGGTAAGCGCCCAATCTCATAGTAGTCAAGACAGATTTGTAAATCTAATTTTTCATCCTGTCTCTGTGTGATGCCGCACATTCACCCTCCAAGTATATATATACGAAACTCCCTCGCGCGCATCTGACACCTCGATGATTTCGTCCCTCTTTCGAAACAACAAACACATCCTTCGCGCTCTTCGTGTGTGATGCCAAACTTATATACAGTCTGCATCACGATTCTCATGACGACGCTCTTGCGTTATGTGGTGTTGATCTCTTAAACCGCTTAGCTTCGAGTTACACCAAAAACAAGAGCACATTCAAAACGATTAACTCACTATAATACTCTTGGATTTTTTACCATTTGACATTTTTCTCCATTATCAAGCGACTTGGCTAAATGGAAGACCAGATTTTTTTCTTAACAGTTATAAGTAACTTATAAACTTTAAGTATAAAAGATTTCTAGACGTAAATTTCCATTATCAATCTTAAAGCATCAAAGATATCTATGAAATAATTAAACTAAAAAATCATTTTTATAAATACCAGTTGAAATTTTCAAAAAATTGTTTTTTTTTTTTTATGATTTTGAAACGTACATGTATTTAAGTATATTCTTGGAAAATTTCAAACCGATGTAAAAAATATTCTGAATTAATTGGATATCTTGAGATCAAAGATTTCTCAAGTATTAATCTAAGAAGTAAAATTTCTGATAATTATTTCTATTTTTTAAAACAATTTTTCACGAAAATTTCTGTTGGATATTTAAACTTTGTGTTTAAATAGTCGCTGTTTTGTCAAAAAATTCGAATTTTGACTATTCCTTCGATTAATACCTAAATTTATCTATCCGCTAAGAGAATTTGGCCTTTTTTTCAATTTCTGATAATACAAACCGCAGAGATAGAGTGCGCATCAGATTAATATTTTTCGAAATTATTAATACCATTGTAAACTTAGACATTACCACTATAAACACCAATCTTTTTGATATAAAATACTTTTTCAGAAAAAAATTCATAAAAAAACGTCTTTTTCAGATTTGCAATTCGATATAGCCCCTTTTAAAAAGTCCTTTTTAATTATCATAGGTTTAATGAAATAAAAAAAAAACTATCTAATGCGTTTTTTTTTTTTTTTCAAGATAATAAAATAAAAAAACTCAATTTATCATTCATTGCCCTTAATTATTTTTGGATTGCTCTTTTATATATATATTCCATCCTCTATTTTTCACAGATTCACCCTTGCCAACGAGGACAAGAGGGTTGGAAAACACAAACGAGTTAACCTGCCGCAAAATGAGTCAACCGAGCATGAATAATTCTGAGAATATAATGAAAGAAGAAAATTATTTCTCAATAAAACCCACATTTTACAAAGACGTTAATTATTTACTCTCATGTCCTGTTGGAAGCCTGAAGCCTGTATACATGAATGTATAACGAAACTTTGAGATGTATGTATTAAATGGTGAATGAAATTGTGAAACGATGTTTATTGTCACGTGTTTAAGACTTTTAAGACAAACATTTTTCACGTGTGCAGTGTGTTCGGTGTCTCTAAAACAGGCAGTTAGCAGCAGTTAAATGGGCGGCCATCAGATATTACCGCTGCGGCAATTTCGATAAAATCATTCGTGTGCTGGACACGTAGCAATACATTTCATTGCACAAGTGAGATCTGCAATTATATGCTGCATGCTCGTTAATTTGCATTATATCCATCGTGGAATAGCGTCGCGAATTGCTTTGAAACTTTTTTTTTACATACGAGACACATAAACTTCAAGGTATATCGATCGTTGCATCGATATCATCGAAATGTGAAATAGCTGTATACAGTATATACGCATTATAACAGCCGCCAATTCGTATGGATGCGTTCAGTTGCGTGTGAGATTCGTCGATTATTCTTGAGGCCAGGTGCACACCAATGAATCCACGCCTTAATTATCTATCGTGCCAGTGGAATTGAAGAATTTTAAAAAAGGAAAAAACCCCAATTTATAGTTGCGTTTAACTGAAACTCTTTGAATCGTCCTTTATAGCACACTTTTTTTATCCTCTCTATTTTAATTCTATTGCTTAAATATAATAGATTTTTCATTTTAAAATAAAATTCAATCATAATTCTAAACAAAATCTAAGATTTTAGTCCAAAAAAAAAATTTTTTAACATTACAATTGCTTCGATTTTTTTTTTTATTTAAAAAATTATTTTAAATGCTTTATTACTTTGAAATATTTCAAGTAGAAAAAAATTCAAATATTAGAAATTATTTTACGCAAAATTTCAATAAGGAAAATACTCTTTTCATGCCAGAAATAATTTTCTTTCATTTATACTAAATATATACGTAAAATGAAAGAAAATTATTTTTAAAGGTTAATAATTTTTTCTAAACTGTCAATAAAGAGTAACTAACTTTCTAAACTATTCAATTTATTATAATCTGCATTAAAAAAAAAATAATTTTCAAGTGGTATACTATAGTGTGTTGGAAATCGTCGGAAGTTGTAGAAAAGCAATGAGTAAATATATTAGTTTTGAGCGCAACTTGAGGGAAGGAAGAAATCGAGAAAACAGTTTCATCGGGCACGAATGTAAGATAATGACCTATACCGCCTTGATGCCCGAGACTGGTGAATAATTCATGGCCGGCTGCGAAATACATTGCACGGATCGTTAACTCAGAACTGTGACTTTGATGCGCCGTGTGAGAATCGTACAAATACCTATTTTGTTTTGTTTTCCTTTACAACCACAAGTTGCATACCCATCATAATTTCCACCCGCCCAATACAAAATATACAGGCGAGGCGCCTTTTACAAACGTAAAATATCCCGATTCCGACACAATACCGACTATATACTCTTCTGCCAAGAAAAATTTTTTTTACTGCACTCAAGAATGTGGAAAAAATATTTATGATATCAGGAATTGTGTTGTATATATGTAGTTTCAAATACATACAGCAAAGACGCGCTTTCCACGGAAACGAGCGCGTAATTAAGACAATTAAGCTTCTCGCTATAAATCACACTGTGCTCATCTACTTCAGAGCAATATCAGATCAACGATCTACACACGGTCGTGCACTCTCAATGCCTTCTTTTACACCAACTTCATTTACCTCGCCAATATATATATGTACCTATATATGCGACCTGAGGAAATTTTTCATACGTTTTTTATCGAGATCACATTTCGCTTGCATTGAGAAACAAAGCTACCATAATTGTGTAATATGTGTAGATTAACGATAACCTTCTTCAACGGAATATTCCATTCTATTAATTTATATATATTCATGCATGTATGCAGCGAGAATATATTTTATATTCAATAGAAAAAAAAAATTTTTTTTTTAAATAACTCGAAAATTTTACAAACAAGTCAGAATTATAATTTATATACGTATTAAAAATTCATTTTTTCATGATATTTATACTAACAATTAATAACGGAATCATTAACAAATCTATAGATAATTTTCAAAAGAATAAAAAAAATATATCCAACATAAAAAATTTCCTAAAAATATTTTTTGTGAGCTAATATGATTATTTTTAAAAATATTTTTTAAATTATATTTGAAATATTTCATTTATAAAAATTTTTAGAGTATGAATTTACAAATTAAAAAAATGTTTGTATTTTTTCTCGTATCTTGACGATTTTTAATTTTTTTAAACCTATTATTTACAATAAGTAGAGGAGACTGAACGCAGTTGAAATAGTGACGTTTAAAATTCAGTAAATGATATAATATATTAAATTTCGATAAATATTCATGTAAAGATTAGCACAATAATGCATCATTACAAATTTTTTTGTGTAATAATTAATATAGAACAGTTAAAATAAAATATTTACTGTTTTACGGTATCGAAAATAACAGGCGTTACAAAATGTCAACTAAATTAAAGATGAAATTTAAATTTAAAAAATTTTATCTGATGTAATATTACTCGTGAAAATCGTCGCAGAAACACTTGCCATGTAATTTTGAAGGCATGACTGCTAAGAATCTGTCTGCTGAGAACAAAGTAATCAAGGCTAGAGCAGCAAGAGTAATGAAATAGTATATAGGAGTATATGCGAGAGATGAAGAGAGAGTAACGAGAGAGCGAGTGGAAGTGTCTACCATAAATTGTCAATTTCGAAGTCAATTTGCCCGGGCTTACCAATCGGCTGCCGGTTAATTTCAAGGTGAATTGTGTCCAATATGGGTATATTATTAATGGCTCGCCGAGGGATAGGGTGTGCACTTCGCAGCGCGAGGGTTGCAACCCCGTTTTCGCGCATTGGGCAAATCTATACATCGCCGAGGGCCCCGAAGAGTAGCGCAGAGGACCTCTTTGAGAGAGACGTCATAACCGAGATTAAACGCTTGTTACGAGTGTCGGTATATATGTGACTGCTGCATCAGAGAGGAAGTTAAACACGAGGGGCCATTGTGGCGACATGCACTTCTGTTATTTTAACCAACAAACCAGGGCACGCGGACAACAGAGCATCTGTGTATTGCGACGCTTCAGACCGAGATAGACTCGTGAATTACGATGGGAGGGGTCTTATCAGCTACATCCTGCCTCTCCTGCTACCGTCTTGCACTCAACCAAATAGCCTTCCTCCCTGACAAATATCCGGAAGACATTTTTTTTCTTTCTACGTGAAAAAACATTTTTATCTATTTGCAAACATCAGTTTAATCATCCAAATCGCATTTACTGAAAATCAACTCAATTATTTCTCATAATTTTTCTCGTTTAAAAAAATTTTTTACCATTAATTTCAATGAAAACAACTACAAAACTTATTTGAGCTGTTAAATATATTTATTAAGAATTATTTTCAAGATTGTAAAAATATATATATTAAAAATAAAAAAATGAAAATTTTGGAGAATTAAAATATTTTCATGATTAACACAATGATTTTTATGATATTGAACTTTTTAAAAATCTAAGAAATTATTAAGACTTTTTGATTCATAATAAATTTTTTTTTTCTTTTTTAAGATTGAAGAAAATATTGAAAAATGCGAGAACTAAAAATTTTTTTATCATTAAAAATGACTTTTTTATTTTGATTTTTAAGAAAAAAATTATTTAGACTTTTGAAATATAGATAAGAATTATTTTTTACTTTTTTATAATGTTAAAAAAATATATAAAAAATATAAAAAATAACAATTTTGGACTTTTTTTCATGGTGAAAAATGATTTTTTTTTTTTTTTTTTTTAAATATGATTATAGGATTAGTTGGTTTTTTTGTGGTAGATGAAAAATTTCAAGAGTCAAATATTTAGAGTTATTGGAGCAAGAATAAAAAATCTACCCAGGTTTTCAGAGTATATAAGTTATATATCGAGGAGTGTATATTCGAAATCATGGGGAATTCGCCCTTGCTGTCATGCCTCATAGAACTCTATCCACATCATTCGAAATGCCTTTTGCTTCTCTCCCTTATTCTATTTTTTCCTGTATCTATACACACAAATTCCCGTTATTCTAGACGACCTTTACTGCAGCGTCAGGTTTCATATCGGCCTCACGGCTGGTAAAATGATAGGCAATTTTTCTTTGTTGCCTTTGTTACGCATTAGGAACGATTACCCCAATGCGACACGTGATCTCAGATTCTATGACTGCTTTAGTTCGTTTAATCAGATATCTCAAAGTACAATTGAAACTTTTTCAACACACTGCAATTGTTAAAAATTAATTAAAAGCTAAAAAATATCAAATTTTCTCTCAAAGTATATCCCCAATCACAACTTCTAAACTACCCTCCTATTTTTTAATATCAAAAATTTCTATTGAAAAGTCAGTCAAAAAATTTTTTTATTTTTAAAAACGTATCAAAATGAGTCAAAACTAATTTTAAAAATATTTTTCGTCATAAAATCGTCCCAATATTTTACAAGAAATAAAAAAAAAAGCAGAAAAATTTAAATATTTAACAAAAACAAATTTTTCTTTATGCAATAAAGGAGGAAAATGAGTTATTTATTTATTTGAAATATCGTAAAACTTTGTCAAATGCAATTCTCGTGATAAAAACGACTTCAATTTTCGTATAAAGTATTTTTCCGGGTCAATGTGAGTGTGAAAAAGTCTCATATATGTATACAGTGATAGTAGGCACGTTAGATAATAGAACAGAGTAGCTTCCCTCGCGCGAGCCCCTTCGATTTCCCGCTTTATAAACTCAATTGCCACAGAAATCCAAAAGCCAACTGGTCTGACGGCAGCGTGCAAGCTGACGTTAGCCGTGTGCTCTCTCCACAGTTTTATCCATCTCATATCTTTTTCCTTTTTCCACGCGTGATATTTTCCAAATTATAAATTTTTACGACAGGACCTTTCACTCGCCAGGCAAAGCCACTTAGATGTGATATCACAGCGACCATTGGATTTCTCCGATTTTACACAGATCAAGTGGAAAAAAATGTGTGTATATAAACTTTGAAATTTTATTCGCGTAATACAACTCTGATATGAAAACAGAGATGAGATCTTGCACGAGGGTGTACAATTCCAATACTTTATTACCCCCTATTATATTTAGGTGTGGAATCTGCAAGACATAAAAAAAAATCAACTATCATCAATGTCCCCCCTCTAAAAGTCGTTAAAAAAATTTTATTTCACCGAATGAAATATGCCAAGATGTAATTTCACGATACTAACATCGTCATGAGAAGCAGAAAAAAAAATCTTTTGGCTTCGTTTGAGGTTATGCGACTATTAAATGCGCTTCTTATCCCTCCCGGCAAAATGCGCGAGCCCACTATATACGGAAGAATATTTTCTAATAACCACAATGTAAAGCTGGGGTGCGTTACACAAAAGAAATCTTTTCGTAGAGAGAAAGAGTCGAAATATATTTTTGTGTGTGTGTGCAATGCGAGCAAGGGATATAAAAAAGAAAATCGCAAAGAGGGGTGAAGCTCTTTCGCGGTTGATGTAGGCTCTGCTGTGGCAAAGAGAGAGAAAGCGACTTATCTTAGTAATATTGGATTAAAACTTATGCCTCTCTCGGTCGCAATATGTTATTTTTATTGCTCGTGGCTTTGCATAATATTCCTTGGGGTGCTCGTTGTGCGCACCAACCGACTTGGCTAATTTTAATTTTTATTCCACCAAGGGATTACCAAATTTCAACGTCTCTATATTTTATTTATTTAGATTTTTCAATTTTTACACCATCAAATAATCATAATTAGCTCGAAAAAAAAAAAAAAATTTCTTCTCCAAAGATTAAAAATATTAAAAATTATAAATTATAATTTGTTAACCAATAATGTATACAATGTATTGTCAATTCAATTCAATTAATCTCAAAAATATATTTCATGCAATCGAAAAATAATTTAATCTAAAACTATTGCGTCGAGAATTTTAATTTCTACGAAAATGAATAAACTAAATGAAACGAAAAATTTTGATGAAATGAATAGTATAGAGTGGTTCAAAAAACCCGACTTTTTTATTTTTTCAGGTCTCGTTTCAAAAAAACATGGTTTTTCATATTCTAAGAACCCTCTAAAAAAATTGGTCCGATACTAACATTTTTATAATTTTTTTTTTTTTTTTTACAAAACACGAAAAACAAAAATTGTCGGTTTTTTGGGCAACCCTAATATATACAGATACTGTATATCGCGGTAATTATTCATAATTTTAAAAACACACCAAATTTTATGCCAGTTTAAAATACCAAACAGCTTTGAAGGATAAACAAACAAATGCTGATTAATTTCCAGGGTTTTTATGAAAGACAAAATCAAGTCTACGCAAAAAAAAAATTTTTGGACGGTCACAAAAAATGAAAATAAATCATTGATTATAACTAAATAAAAAAAAGTAGAACACATAAAATTTTTTCAAAATGAAAATTCAAGTGTCGAGAATAGAAAAAAAAATTATTTACAATAATTAAATCAAAATTCATCGAGTACCGCGCCATTTTTACGATAAATATTAGCAAAAATGCACTAGGCGAGTGTAGAACACACCCTATAATGCTTCGGAATGTGCAATAATCAAACTTTTGGAAAGAGGGCTTAAATTTGTCGAAGCAAATTTCGGACATAAGTATATGGTCACTATAAATGATATACAACATGAAAATAATGCGCACAGATACACACACAATACTGCGCAATATTTTTCTCTTAGCCTGCGGCGTATTTCAATTTCAAGGACCCTCAGCGCAAAAGGGCGAGAGGATGAAAAGGTGATGTGTGTGTACACCGCGAAATATCTCTATTACTGGCCGCACTGATGCCCAACACCCTCGTGTATATAGTGTCGACACGCGATACGCACATTGAAATGCGAATAAATAAATAAATAAACAAAGGAAATAAAAGAAATCGAGTGCACCATCATGAAAATAAAAAAAAAAAATGTCTCAAAAAACACGAAACAGAAAAAAAATTGTCGACTCTAGCATATTTTTTTTCTATTCATCACTTGATAACTGCGGTAAAAAAAATATAAAGTTGTTTTATTAATAGATGTCCGAGTTGGCGTGAATTTGATTTTGTAAAAATTCATTTTACACTCGATATTTTTGATGGTTCAAACTCTACACACCCTCGGCATTTTTTTATTCTATTTGAATTTTTTTTTCTTTTTATATGCACTTTTATTACAGTGCGCGTGTGGGTGTATACATGGAAAAACGTAATTTCACACGATACACTCGCTCGTCGACAAGTACGCCAATATAGACACATGTATAAATGCGCCATAACCTCCCGAGTAATCCTGGCAATCTCGAGGAACGTGGCCTACTCGCGCGTACGCGTAATCCTGCCAATTTGGCAGACGAACATCCACATCGAGAAGATTATCTTTCACGAGTCGCTCTCTAGGTATATACCATACATCACAAAATGTAAAGACTTACAGAGACTCACACAAAATCCACGCCAATTGCCAAAACTTTAATTCGATTTCGAATATATGGATTATAAAATCACACAAATTTTATTTTTATATTTTCTCACCCCTCCCTTTTAAAAAATCAAGCCTTTAAAAAACAACTTAGAAAAAGAAAATAATTCGATATTTTTTCAATTATATCGAAAAAAAAGTTATAATTATCTTGAATTTCAATATTTTCACAATAAATCCATGAAATTTTACGACTAAAAAAATAATAAATAATAAAATTACATTTTTATAACGACAAAAACTGCAGGGTGCTGCTGTATATTCCCTATTATACGCGTGTACATCTTTTTTACGATCAACCCACCCGATGCCTGCTATATATATACTCTTCTTCCCCCTTCACTGCAGTCAACGCATCGATTGTCAGATTCAAATAATAAAAAATACGACTACAAATGTTAAAGATCAAATTGTTACGCCTATTGATAAAAAATATATTTTCAAAAATTATATTTATCATTTTTCTTCCATGACCAACTATCCACTCGTCTGTACAATGATACACGCGTCTTCCGCACAAAATTTGCAATCAATGAGTATTTTTTTATAATCTAAAAGAGCCGTATCTTTTATTTTATCAATTGAAGTGTCATTGGTCATTAGTTGGCACCTGGTCGGAAACTGGTACAGTTACCCTACACAAAAAAAAAATTATCATCAACGAAACATTTTTAAAAAAGTGTTTTTTTAATAAATTCAATTGGTATTGAATCAAAACAGGAAGATTCAAAGGGAAACCTTTTGCACAAGTCGCCTGTGGCAGAAATAATTAGTAAGCTAATGAATTCAAAGGCAAATCTTGACGAGAGAAATAATTAAATAATTATCAGTTCTCTATATTAAAATTGAACAAAACAAAAAACGTTGTTCAGATATTAAGTAATATATGAATAAAAATATATATGATGATGATAAACATTTTCATTTCATCGGGCGGAGTTTGGAAAATAAGGGGCCGGATATCGCCGTTATTTTGCCACGTAAATTTTAATTAAACATCGCGCAATTATATGTTATAGAGCAGGCAGCTGCATCATGACGCGGATGTGCAAGCTGCGCGCGGCGCATCCTAAAAAAAAAAATCGAGCGACAAAGTCAAGTGTTGAGAGGTATAAACGCGTGAATGGGGGTTTTTTTTTATATTATCGATGATAATGAGTGGTCTGCTGATAAAAAATTATATTCAAGACTTTCTATATGTATATTCTTGATATATATTATATGCGTGTGTGCCTATTAGACGAATTTATCGCGACGAGGAGGGAGCACTGATGCTATATAGTTGCGTGATTCGCACAGAATTATGAATATATGAGAGAATGCACAATTTACGTTCATATATATTATTTCCTTGTGGTCTTTTCTCTCTGATATGCTTGAGGTCGAATCGCTAATTACTCGTTCCGTGTGTAATTCGCAAATGCGGCTTCTTGTTCGCTTTCAACGACTTGCTTCTTGCGACTCATTGTGGAAAAGTAATTACCGAGCTTCAGTAACCAAGAATTAATTACCTCTAACCACAATATTTTCTCAAGCTTCATATATATCGTCATTTAATATCATTTCCTTGATTTATTTCTAAAAAAAAAAAAATTTTTCCTGTCAAAAATTTGTCAATATAAAATTTTTTACAAATTACAATATTCTGCAAAGAATACCATACAAAATTTAATTCAATGAAAAACAAAAAACCAAGAAAAATATCTGTCAAAAATTTTTGATTTTTTAATTTTAAAACAGACTAATGCATAAAATTTATTTTTTTAATGGAAGAAAAAATTTTTTTCCACTTTTATCAACATTTTTGTAAGTATTTCTACTGAATTGAAGTATTTTAAAATAATTCTTTCGAAAATAATAACAAAAAAATTAAATTTTTTCATTTTATAAATTGAAAGAAATTTTTTTTTCTTCAAAGTCGCGATCATAAATGAGATTGTGCAATGAGTCATTGCAGGACACTTTGACTGAATTTTTTTAGCGGATTGTCGACGAGTGTGGTCTTAACGGTGAAGCATGAAGTGTGCACCCGAGTGAAATACAGAAAATAATAAAAAGTGAGGTTAGATAAAATTTATATTCCCACGCGGGACGCGAGTGACCGATGTCACGTGCGTGCGCAGGCACGCGTGCTATTCGACGCGAGGAACCGAATCATAACACGCGTGCCGCTCCTCTCGGATATCGCACAGCGCTTGGAATAGTGTAGAGAGCGCGCGTGGACGTTGTCGGTTTGTGGTTGACCCGTGCCACACCGCACTGCGATACCTCTGTGGTCGGGTCGAGTAGGCCGACGTTGCTTCACTCTTGCTCCATATATACCTACATATATACTCACACTAACAATCCGCCTCTATCTTGAAAACAAGCTTTTGTCAACGACACCGGAACCAATTCACTTATATTTGCATTCCATCAAACGAAATTACTCTTTAAATCACAATGAATGAATTAAAGAAAAAAAAGTTCAATAAAATTATTCGACTCGCTCGACTTGCCTCCAATTGCTCATCTACATTCAACAAAGAATTTTTTTTCTTGCTGAATATGCAGACGTCAAAAACATTCAAATCGATTTTTCCGATTGAATAACAATTATTTTGACACTTTATACCCGAAATTAATTTTCAGACTTCGAATTAATGAAAATATTTTTATTAAAAATAATTTTTTATGAATTTCATGATAAAAAAAAATTTGTTTTTACATGAAATTGATGAAAAAAAAATTCCTATCAACACGAAAAATATTGATTTTATGCATCATTTTCAAATTAAAAAAAAAATCTCTACGTTTTGACTCATAAAAATAAAATTATTAGCAAATTGTGGGTGGTAATCAAGATTTAAATTCCAAAAAAAATGTGTTTGACCGTCTGACTACAACGACAAAAATGTTTACGCGTGATTGCAGAGATAGAAGCGATGAGTTGCACTGTCTCAAATGAACCCAACCGGAAGGCGAGAGAGGTTGCAATTGGCTTGATGACTTTCACGCCATCGAGGGCGACCATTCGTGACGAATCAGTCATTCGATTGATCAAACTCATTGCTCTATCGCTGTCGCTAAGGTCCACAACTCATCTGTGTATATCGTGCAAGTGCATCTTTCCAGTCGCAAAATCGTTTCACACCTCAAGGATTGAATTGCTGCATGTGACGGTTTCATCCGTCAACGTGGCTTCAAAAAAATCCAATCGATACCGCAATATCCAGCGAATATAATACTCCATTATATTAGTGATGGCCTTGTTATTGTTGTGATTACGTTCAAATGCACACAATATGTCCAAGGGATATAATTCAGAGTATGCTAGAGTGAAATGATTATCAGCATTGTAGAAACACGATTACGCGAGTTGGATATATGTGAGGGACTCTGTCGGTACAGTCGCTTTATCTTAATGCTAAAATCAAATCAGCTCGTATGGAATTAGAGATGGCATTATTGAGGGAGAGGGGGCAGGCTATCGGCTAGGCATATGCACTGTTGCTACACACTCCCCTGCATGCGTACACACCCTGTTCACCCGCTACAATGCTTGCAGAAGGGCGAGAACAATGCAACGACGGGGAAACACGAGACGGCGCGCATATTGGATGATATTACTGGACAGCAATTCATCGACTGACTCTCTCTCTGCACTCTCGCTTCATGTATATTTCTCGCTCAAGTCCGAAAACTCGCGCTGATCGTGACAGCTCAATCCGCGTCCGCCTACTCTCTCTATATCCCAGTCATGTGACTTATCCGCATTCGACAGCCAAATTACAATGTCAACAAAAAAAAATGATTGACCAGCAATCTTAATTATTTTATATGATGGCTATTTCCCACATCCAAAAGAGTCTTTATTTGTTTCTATTTTTTTTTTCTACTTTCAACTTTTTTTTACATTGTATATTGGAAGAAAAAATATTCGTTGGACGATTATGTGTTGTAAAATAAATTTTTTATAGAATAAATTTTTTTTGGCTACAGAAGCGAATTTTTAAAAAAGTGTTTGATTGTGGGATATCTTAGAAATAAAAGAAAAATTCCAATCAATGCCAATAGGGATTTTTTTAATAGAAAATGTCAAAGGGGAAAATTCTGTAAAGGTCAGACTTAACTGTGTCATAGTGATTTTTCTAAATAAATTAATAATTAATTTTTTGCAAACAAAGTTTGACTAACGCTCTTAATTAATATGAATATCGGTGTTTATATATATATATTTTTTTTTTTCAGTTTTTTTTCGTCAGTAACAAAAAAAATGTTTAAGGCATTTTATAAAATTTATTCAGGACTTAAAAATTTTTTTTTACTGAATCATAAAAAGTATATTTAATAATAAACTAATCCCTACTGTTTAATCGTGAAAAATGTCAAAAGGGGAAAATTCTGTCAAGGTCAGACATCTGACGATATAAATGAATTTTCAAACCAAATTAATAATAAATTTAAAAACCGAAAATTAACCGAAAAAAATTCGAAACTTGTTATATTTGTCGGTCGGTTTGACTAGATTGGCAGCGAAGCAATCGAGCGTGATATAACGTTGGGTAAAAAAAAGTAAAACACGAAGCGAAAATTTCTGGAAGGGCTGGCCCTATACACATGGAAGAAAGAGCCGTGAGATGAGCTTTGTTTTCTGCGTATATACGATTGCCAAAGCGAGAGCGAGAGACCGAAATATTCCACGTTTTTTTCCCCCGCGTCGCTTCCTTATAAACTAATTTTCCTCCACCCTGTCTCTGACAATGGGCCCGCGCGTATACGCGCGTGCACTTTCAACGTGGACTTTTACTGAGACACAATTGAATTCGCTCTCTCCATTTACCTATCCGTTTGTATCAACATTTACATTGATATTTGAATAATGGGAAAATAAAGAGGCAGCGGCAGAGCAATGGATGTTGCGAGATGGCGGGTCGAGAGAGAGAAAAAAAATGAGAATTCGAGCTATTACATTTTTAAGCGTTTCGTTTTCAAGCCCGCCAGGGGTTTGTTATATCGCTACTTTTTCCCTCTCTTCCTCGCAAACATTCTTCCTCCCAAGACACGGATACACTACATATATACGAGTGAGATTATAACCGGGGCAGAAAGAGAGCGACGAGTGAGTGGTCTTTGGGGATTCTTTCTGATATTTTTTTGAGAAGTCGATCTAATGGCTTTGTATTAACATTTAGATAAAGCCAAAGTTAATATAATTCCTTGTCTTTTTTTTTCATTCCTTCAGGCCAATATTCCATTCTCCTGTGTCCTATTTTTACCCGCTCATACTCCCACACCTTGTCATCCCCCTCAAAACATGCGAGAAAAACGAAATCCAATATTTTTTTTTGTATTTATAAACTGAATAAAATAAAAGAATATTATCACCGGTAAAATTTTCAATTAAAAAAAATTTTAATTCAAGAAAAAAAATTTTTCTCCATTCGAATACATATCTGCAGAGTTTACTGTCGTTGAATTTCGCCCCTGCAAGGCGGCATGCGTAGGATTTTCCATCAAATTCTACGAGTGCAGGTCGAGGACTACGATTGGGAGTGTCGCAGATGCGACACACAAGCTGACACCGAATCTTCCAGACGCAGAAAACGATTACCAGGCCATGTTTGACCGGCTTGTGGCGTTCTTCACACACCAGGAGTCCTTAGGGGCTTGTTCTACGCCACTGTATAGCATGAAAAAGTTTTCTCACGTGATCAACAGCCTGTGACGCCGCTTGACCGAGGCCATAGGTGAGTTTAAGCTTAATTTTCGTCAATTGGCAAGTTTTATTGACGAAATCCCGTTGTTCCAGGAGAAAATCCGTCCTATTTTGTGCTTGTCAAGTGTGCTTGAAAGTAATTTCCGAATCGGTCAATATATTGTAAACGATTGTGTTGAAGTTTCTCGCGGTGTTTATATGAGAAATAGACTGTCGAGCAACACTGCCGTGGGTCGTCTTTTACGAGCGAGGCGTGTCACCGTGGCTCGTGCGAGGAATTACTGGCCCGAGAACGCGTTAACCACCGTGATTTATCGAACTTGCATGTACGCGAATCTGAAGAGTATCAGCTGAGGACACGCGCGCCAAGTTTATTTTATAAATCACCCTATACAACCTACAAATCTCTGAAAAAAAAAAAACCTTTTTCCATCATTTGTCGGGTGACATGAAATATATTTTAATCCATCATACAGCCGCGGAAATGGAATAACAGACGCGTTTTGAAGCAAAGGTATAAACATTATTCAATTATAGAGAAAACGACGATGTGGCATTGGGGCTTTTACGAGCTAGCATATTTCTGGTAGACTGGCAAAGCCCACCCAGTGTGTGAGAGCAGTCAAAATAGCATCCGAAATCATAACGGGCGATTGTCCGTACGTTCGGGCTCTCGAGTTATGAAGCAGTAAAGTCCCTCTGTCTCCACACAAACAGAAGCCAAACGCGTTCTCTCTCCAAGACAACGTGATACGCAACCACCCCAAGAGTTGGCTGATGGTCTTATGGAATAATTTAGATGATTGGACGCTGAGAAAGGGAGCATACATCGCTTTATGCCACCCATTGTCCCATCAGATGTGTCCCTCGCTGTTTTCGATATTGCTACGTCTCCTATATCGTTTACTCTAATATTAACTCAACTTTAAAACATGCAAAATCGATTATTTCATCCAACAAACCACTAATCAATCCTACAACCGAATGCATTAACATCTCTAAACCTAGTAATAAACATTTTTCATGACAATTTATGATTTCAATCATTTTTTACCAATTTTCTGAATATGTTTTTCAGTCGAGAAAAGCAATAAATAAAGTTATTCAAGTATTAGAGGCTGCTAAAATTCTTAATTTGAAGAAAATCACAAGAAACACTATTCTATAAAGAGTTATCAATAGATGTGCTCATTGATTTTCTTGAGTATACGGTTTGTAGGATTGATTTAATCGACGATGATTGATTTAACGAATAAATACTAATGTATGCGCAATTTAGATGGATACTAATTGCAGTGTCATTGAGAGAATGATTATTCAAAAGGCAGAACACCTCCTACTTTCTGTACTCATCCTCACAGCTGACTGCAGGTGCGTACACCAAAAAATCCACCATTGACACAATGATTGAAAGTCTCACAAGTGCGCTATGTCATTGTTCTCGAAAGGTTCGTGGGTGTTTATCACATTGAATCCGATCCGACACATACCTGCAACAAAAAAGAACAAAGAGAAAACAGTTAATAACAGTGAATTATCTGCAGATGAAAATAACACAAAGTTCCAAAGGCAAACGTATCGATAAATCAGTGCAACATTATAGAATTAACTTAGTCCCTGTATATATCCATGATATGATGAAGAGTCATTTCTTCATTTTTATTATTTTCTTCTCTTTTTCATTTCCTACATAACAAGATCTCCCACCGCGTGGCACCGAGATTTATACAAGGCAATATCGGAGCAGGATTAGACCGATCCGAGTCATCCGATAGCATGTGGTATTATTAGTAAGAAAATAAAAAAGCCTGCTTGGGGAATAACATCAAGAACTTTGTGAAAGACTCATTGTACTTCATAATGGAGCTGGAATTACTGATAGCTGCCTTGAGGACATGGATGAATATTAGGTAAGTCTCTGCTTGCCCTGGAGCCAAAGAAGAAAAAAATGACATTTTTAGATAGAAGTTATTTTATGTTGAAGAAATTTTAAGGTGTGTACTAATATTTAATTGGGATAATGAAAAAAACATTGATAGGGTCACGTTGGATTTGCGAGAAAGAGGCGAGCAACAAAAACCACTGAAGGATATATATTGTTGAAGAGGCCTGTACGAGAAAATCGCGCGCACACACCCCCTAAATAAAGTGACCAAGGGTAGTCGTGTCGACGGCAATAAACCTCGACGCCTTCTCTTCTCTCGCTTTTCTCTCAACTCTCACACACGAGCGTGTCCATAAAACTTAGAAACAATTGTCTTTTATTGTTTTGTTGTTATTTAATTTCTTTACGCACACACACGTATATAATACCTACTACTCGTTTCAATCTCTGGGCTGACATGGGCTCTAAATAATTTACGATCTTCTCTTCCCGCCGCCACACTCTCTTCGTCATTGTACCGCGTGTGTGGCGTAGATATAGACGAAAAAGCGCCTGGATTTGCGGAAAACACATTTTCTGGCATTGTTAGACTCAACACTATAACCGTGACCCCTCTCTTTAGTCTTTCTTGCCAGTTAGGATGGACCAAGAATTATTACCCAAAGGATATAACACACTACCAGATTTACGATCGCCAGGATTTGCAGGAATCTCGATCTATTTTTGATTAAAGAGATAAATAAAAATTTATTAACGCTGTAATAATATTATAATAATCACCCTTACATTGCAATTAATAAAAATTCAGAAATTACCCTCACCAAGACTCTTTTTGAACAATATATAACAAAAATTGAAAAAGAACTTATAACCAAGTTTTTTGATGCTTATTATTAGTAATATCAAAAATTTTCAACTGACTGTGACGGAAGTATTGATTTTTCACTGATATCAATTCACGTCAGAGCTATTATCGATAAAACCAGGCTCACTAGTCACTGTTACAAACACTGACAGTTTTTCCCGGTTTTTTCGTCAGAAGACGCCTCTAAAACTGCATGCGAGTAAAATTTTTTGCTTATTGTAATTTTTTATATTTCACAAAAGCGTTTGGTAGTTGATCTTGTTAGAAAAAAAAAACATTCTTTCGATATATAATGTAATAATATATTGCTATTTCTCGAATTTGCATGTAATTGACTGCAATGCCCGATGATGAATCCAATAGGATGGTACATGAACAACACGATAAAAAGGTCGCTTAACACTGTGTCATTGATAATGGTTGTGAAGCTCTATTTTTATATCCGTTCGAATGCAGGAAGTCGTGGCGGCCGTTTGCGCAGTGTAGGGGAGCTGCTACATGCTCAATCTCTCCCTTTGCTTGCAGGGCCCAATGAAAATAATTATTGGCACTAAGTGGACGGTAGTTAGCGTGCGATAGAGGTAAGCTCGAGAGAACGAAAGATAGATATATTGTACGTATTATAGTTGAGCAGTTAGGTTGAATGATGGGCGGCGGGTGGCTACGAGCTGTCCCGCTCTTGGACAGAGGATGCGGATCCATTGGCTAGATATAGCTAGATTCCATTGCGTAATAGCTGCTTTGAGCATTCGACCCCGGTCAACAACTGATCTACAATTACTAGCCAAGGTATTGGATATAATACGAAAAAACACATTGTTAACTCCCGGTATATCCACCTAAAGTCTCATAATACAGAATCGTCGCTTTCGACGCTTATCTCACCTAGCATCGACAGCTGGTAATAAAATCGCTGGGAATCGCTGCACAGAGTAAGAGGCCGAGATAGCATCGGTTTGTTTCAAGCATGAAACATTGACTCTTGCAGCAGCCAAGTACGTTCATTGTCGACTACAAGCGTGTAATAAATAAATTCCATGGGACAAGAGAGAGAATATTGTGTAGGACATATAAATAAACGGTTTACGTTCGGGGACGACCCTTTTGCTTTTACTCTGTCTCTCCCACGTGCTCCCTTGCACATAACATCTTTATCTCCTGGTCGCACTCATCGCGTCAGAGAGTTATGAATCGTAAAACCTACGTCAGCAATCAAATATCCCTATATACATGAAATCAACAATTTTTCTTGTCTAGTTTTGCTTAAAACTATTACAAAAAAATTATCATTCTTCTATACATTAAATTGTGGAATAAAGAAAAAAAATTATAGAGCACAACCGTTTTGATTATTCTTAAAAATTTCGTTCATGACTAATTTCATGTGTTTTTGTAAAGAATTGCGGCTTAAATCGAATCTACGCTAAAACAAAATTTTAAAAAATGAAAATAAATTATTAATTATTACTAAATAAAAAAAGTAAGACAAAATTTTTTAAAAATGAAGATTCAAGTCGTAAATGAAAAAAAAAAAGATTTACAATAATTGAATCAAAATTCATCGATTACCGTGCCATTTTTTCTAGAAATAATAGCAAAAAATGTACTATTAGGTGAGTGTAGAGCACACCCTATTGCTTCGCACAAGGGGTGTGTAATAATAAATAAATAAAAACTGTCATTTTGACGGCAAATGTCAAGCTCCAAGGATGTAGGAAGTGTCGCTGGTTATATCAACTTAACAAGTGCAGTTCGTTTGTCTGCTAGACAGAATAAACGCGTGGGTACGTGTCGCTCGTTAGTGCCAGTGAGACATCAAAAGTATGCTTGGTGTCGTTTCCTTTTTTTCCTGCTGTACAAAATAGATAATATACACAATATTCATCTTGTTCCTTCTAGACTGCTTTTTTTTTCTTTTCCTCAAGTGAAGGCGCATTCACTGATGGCAACGCGCGTGCGTGCAATAGTCGACTCGCTCTGTTACTTTTAAAGAAACGAGCAATAAAACAAATCTCATCCGGATGTGCGGGAGAGTTGACACCTGTGCGAGGCTTGAGAACACCTTTTGAGTGAGAGACAGAGAGAAAGACAAAGTTGAAGTATAGTTATACAGAAACATATGAGCAGACTATTTGAACGGAAACAGTATGCGGGGATAGCCAGGCTCCCAGGCGCATTGTAAAAATGCTTTTGTTACTGTTCTTTACACTCCCACTTGGTGTAATCAACACTCGCCACTTTAATTCGTATTCCAACGCGAGTCCTCTCTCATTGTATGGATACACTTATCTCCACGCATGCAAAATATGCCTCCTCCTCCTCCTTCAAACATTATAGTTTTATGACTGCCTCATTTTCTCCGGTTTTTGTTTCGTTTTTTTCTGTCTACTGCAATTAGCTATATCTCATTATCTGTTTGTCTAACATTTTGTCAAGTAGATACAACATCCACTAAAGATTGTTTCAGAGGTACCTCGTAGTCTGGTTCTCGTCCTTTTCAAGAGCAGACACAGGAACTCGTGTCCCTCGATCCCACGGTGGCGCTACACTTGAGAGATTTAATCTCTGAGAGCCTCTGAAATAGTCAAATATTATTTCAATTAATTTTTCTCATCATTACCATCATCCTCATCATCATCATTATCATCATCTGAATGATATTTTTGAATTTTCAAACAGATATTATGTCAGGCTGCAGAATATGATTGTTGGTAATGCTTTTTTTTTCTTGTTCTTTTTTTTTTCGTTGTATTTTAATGCAAGTATAAACCAAATGATCGAGATTACATACCCCGCACTTACTACATTTGTCTCATAAATATATTATACTACCACCATCGAGATTCATCGTCACGTCACGTCGATTTTACCAGACTCTGCCTCACGCAAGGAACATCGCAAATATACATTTATATGCAATAGTCAAATGTATTATCATGATGGCTATTGTGTATATAGTTCTTCCCCCCAGAAAAACCGCGTAACGCACTTAACGATGCGTGTATGTGCAAATATCCATCGTTTACCTTTTTTTATACGTCCTTTTTGCGACCCCTCACCGTCATACACATTGTACAAGGACAAGAAAAAAAAACCATGAATTACACAATTTCTGCACATTCTTCAAGTCTTTACGGACGACACGCGTTATAATTCATTTCCGCATTATTCAAGTGATTTTTCCACAAACCTCTCATTCACCTCAAGTATCTGTATATACATCCTTATTTCAAAACCCTCTGACGACATAATTTCTCACGTGTTCTTGAACTAAAATTTTTTTTTCTCATCGTAAAATCACAATTCAAATTTTTTTTTTTTTCTTGAATATTTACATCAAAGTGAATGATAAATTTTTTTTCTAGAATTCAAGTCATAATTAGCTTTGAAAAAAATTTTAATATTTTCTCAACATGTTCTAGAGCATAAAAATTAAGAAAAAAATGTTTTTTTTTTTCATGAATTTTTCAGCTTCTGATCTATACGTGGAAAGTTAATAAAGTAGGATATCTTAAGCGAGTACGATATGTTTGAACACGGAATGGACAACATGTGTAGTGGCTGTCTCTGCTGACCGATTGGTGCTAGTATAATGTACGAAGAATAAGAGAATATTTGCCAAGCCATTGGAATACTTGGCCTAGTACAAGCTCAATCATGTCCTCATCTCGATTTCTCCAGGACAAATATCCTTCTATATTTTTCCAGCGAGTATAGAGCATTCGCAGAAAATCCTCGACAAAATTTATATGTGTGTAAAACTCTTGCAATCAACGCGCACAGTGATGATATCTGGGCCTGGAAAAAAAAAATTTTTTTATATCGTTTTCACGCCGGGCAATTTCACTCCCCCAAACATTTGTGAGTATCTCCGGGCACTTAGAGAGGCGCGAGCATCATATAAGGGGGGTCTATAGAGCACTGATGTGAAGATGGGTGCGAGATACGAGGCCAATAACAAAAATCATAAACACTCGGACCGTTGATTAAGCCGTCGGGTCCTTTGCAGCGTTCTTGCAGAATCCTCACGACTGCCATTTCCCGTAATACTCCCATGAGATCCTTGGACTTTGCAGTTGTGTGTGCGTGCATTTATGTCCTAACCGTGTGAAGTAAGTGTCTGCACACGTTCATATCATGAGTTTATACTCGTTCGATTGCTAGCCGTCGAATAACGTGTAATTCCAGCTTTTATATACGACCAACTCACCAAGAGTCGTTTTCTCTCGCTTTTTTTCATCTCACGACACTCATATTTCATCCATATAAACACTATGACAACATTATTTCATCTCTCGACATTATTTTTCGTCATATACTTCCCCCAAAAAATATCAATGCACTTGAACTCTAAATATTTCGTAAAAAAAAATTTTTCAAACTTATTTACCGCACTCAATTATTATTATAAATATTTCTAAAAAATAGTTAGAAAAGTTTTACTAAACGCTAATCGAGAAATTATTGATTTTTTTAAGAGGAGAGACTGAATGCAATTGAAACACAGTACCAGTTGAAACAGTGACGTTGAAAAATCAGTAAATAATAATATATCAAATTTTGATAAATAATCATGTAAAGAATGACACAACAATGAATCAACACGAATTTTTTTGTGATAATTAATATAGAAAAAAATTATTTCAAATATAAACAGAATTAAAATAAAAAATTTCACTCCACAAAGATTTTTATGAGTATAGCGTGTTTAATAAATTTTGCATGGTAGCTGTATACATCAGGCAACATATACATACACACCGCCCAACTACCCTAGAGTCTCGTGACACTGAGAGCCCTACTCCAATCAGAAAATATATGTATTTTGTAATCTCCAGACGTCGCAGTTCCGCCTTTACGTAATTCACTCGTGTCCAGGATAATCGTCGTTGCGTGATGTCCAGTTTTTTTTATCCACATAAAAAGCCATCAGAGAGCGTCGCAATTGAGATATATGTATGACCCACCAGATTATCTCGTCGGCCAAAAGTATGATAAATCATCCTCGCGATATTTTGCACATTTTTTTATTGGCCACATTGCGTCCAAGATCGCGCAACTACGACGACGCGACGCGAATGCATCAACGCGAACCGGAGGTAAAAAAAGCTTAGACACGGGCTGATATATAGGTATAGAGAAACAAGTCAAGGTCACTGGTGATGAGCCGAGCATGACAGAGGGGTGGAGAGCTTGAACGAAAGGGTCAATTCTTGGCCCGGTCATGGCATGTGATCCAAAAGAGAGAGATATTCTTATGCTAGTTGATGCGCGCGAGTGAAGAAAAAAAAAACGTGAGAGGGTCACGCGTTGCCACGAGCTCTGACTGACAAGCTGACTTATGCAAATACACAACGCGCGCGCGTTTGCTCGCGGGGTAATCCGATCGTACGTTCTGAAGAGCCTCCACCACTTCGCGATGGGATTTAAATTACCTCGGGCTCCTTTTCTTCCTTCTTCTTCCGCGCGCTCTTCCTCTCATGATAATAATAAGCGCGACGACTTTATCGCGCCTCGACTTGTCTCCCATATCCACAAGACTTGGCCCCCAAGGCCTCTCAGGATTTTAATTTTTTAATATACAATTTTTTTTGTTTTACCATTTCTCCTCTCTTTTAATCGTGACGAATCACTCTAATTAGCTTATTCGTTGGCAAAGTGAAGAAATGTTAATTTTTTTTTTTATTTAACGTTTGTTTTTGTTCCTTCACTCGTAGAAAAGAGAATTAATTCGTTATAAAAATAGACTTTATATCGAAATTTTTTTCCTTAAATTTGTTTTAATATAAATTTTTTTGTTCTCGTTAAATTTTCAAAGGGATACCCCGTAATTTTCGTGATTTTTTTTTAGTTCTTTCGTGATAACTCGGTAAATAAGTGAGATAATGAAAAATGTCATGAGACTAAAATGATTTGTAATTCAATTTTCTAAAAAAAATGTAGAAAACATTTTTTTCATATTGTCATTTGTTTTCGAAATATTTTAAAAAATGAAAATTTTCAAAAAACAATAATATCTCAAAAACTAATGGATTTACAAGAAAAACTAATTCTACATTTTTTGTAGATAATTGAATTTCCAAACATTTAACTTCCATAACATTTTTCATTATAATATTTATTTACCGAGATATCGGCAAAAAACCAAAAAAATCCTCGAAACCGCGATATTTCGGCAAGATATACTCCTTAAAAAATGTCACAAATTGAAAATAAATTTTTTTTTATCCATCTAACATCTTATATGTCATTGTTAAAAGGAATTCAGGTGAAAACTATATTTTTGTCGGACATATCACAGGTTATTCTACTTGAAAAACGTGAAAACCCAACTTATCCGCAACTGACCGATGAATCTCGAGTTAACTAAGGGTCCAGAGGGGTTAATTAAATGAAAGGGTGGTGAGAAGTGAGATGAGACAGAGTTCTGGTCACCTCTGCAAGCTAATCATAGACCGCGGGGTTGCAACACAGTGGCCCTTGGCATTCGACACACACTCTCCGTTGTTTCACGATAGTATTAGATGATACCTGCAAAGAGCTGCGCTCCACAAGGGTGTCTGATTGTAATTACTTTACTCTCAAGTGCTGTGATTAAAGTTCTCCAATAGCCTCTGTCAGACGACACACCCGAGCACACTGAATCCTCACTATATACACACTTACTTGAGCTCTAGCATGAGACGCCTATTTTACGTGCTTCATCCGGGCGATTTTCTCTACTCGTATACACTCTGCTTCTATTGCACCCAGTTGATCCTTGTAATCGTGGGCTCGCTTACGTTTTTGCTGCGCGCATTTTATGGGAAACGAGATCCTATACTGGCGCCACTGCGCGTAGTTTCATCACATTGTAAACAAAGCCGAGAATTCTCAAGTTTCACGGGTGGAATTTGAAAACGTATGCGCGCGCGAGTGTGTGAATAAAACATATGGTGAAGAGAGGGAGAAAAAAAATAAAACACTGGGGTAATTTAAACAGAAATGATGCTTGTAATAAACAGTCTGTGCAATAAGACTCTTGCATTTTTGTGCTTATATACACCGTGTTTATTTTTTTGCTTATTTTCCTGATCATATGTATATATATTGTATACATGAACGGGTATTCCAAAGGGAAATGAAAGTAATAATCCTTGATGCAATGAATTTTGATTGCTGTCTACGGAATTGCTTATTACATGGCTTGTCAGAACGTGCGAGAGAGATTTTCACGGGAATTTTCATCGTGTGAGCTTTTGACAGCTCATTTCACCAATATCTTCATTTTTCTCTCCCTCTCTCTATATATACGTACTGTATACCGTGTTTGCACTTTTATATCCCTCCTCACTATTTGACCGATAATTTTCTAATTTTTTTTTTAATCCACAAAAAATTAACGAATTTACCTAAATGATTAGAGCTAATACAAAAGAATTTTAATAACGAGAAAAAATATTTATTTTCAATTAAAAAAACAAACGGTCTGATACAAATGCAAAAGTGCAATTTGCAAGGAGATTAATAGATCCTTCACACCGCAAAGCTTTTGTATTATCGATCGGATAGCCCTAGAGGTGGCTCGGTAGGTAACCCTTCTTTACCCTCGCGCGAAAAGTGCGGCACTTGCGCCCCTCTCAAACAAACGACAGGTGCGATTGCACGGAGCGATATACTCACACACCACGTGAGAAGACTGAAAAAAGAAAAACTATGAGAAAAAAAGTGGAGGTGCGCATGCAACGCGAAATGTCATTGGCGGTGGTGGTAAAATAATATAGCATGCGCAAAGTAATGATTAAATAAATGCGAGCATAAGCTCTTTGCACGCACAAATCGCTAACACCGACTATTAATACGATTCAAGTGCGTGTATCCGTTGCGAAGAAAGTTAGCGAGGGGTCGAGAGGCAAATATACATGTATATATAAGAGACAATCGCATTTGTTCGTTCAATTTGTTTAGACTTGTGTGCGATGCGCGACGAGGGAGAAAAATAATAAAGCTCTATATGTGTATAATATGAAGCAATACAGACGTGCATGTGTCGCGTGATCGTCTTTAAGCCACTCGTGCTCGTCTTATATCATTAATTTCACAGCAATTTTCAACGATGATAAGAGGCTATATAGAAAAATCATATTAACCATCTAATCTTCCATGAATACCAACATTAATGACTCACTTGTTCCCCCTAACTATTAAATTCCCTCACAGGGGAATATAAAATTATTAAACATATATTTTACATATTATAGATTTTTAAAAAAATTTTTTAAACGTATGCAATATAAATCGTGAATAAAATAAAATATTAGTATCTGCTTTTTATTTTTTTAGTCTAGACATCGGCAATGGATATAGGGGATAGAGAGAGTTCAAAAGCATGTTTTGAAATATGAATTATGGTATTTTTCTTAGGACCTCGTACGACATGCTTGCGTGACGCTCTTTTGACTTCCAATCCAAGTGGTGTCTGGTCAGCCGTTTGACTGCTGTGGTTTTAAGCATTCACATGTGTATACACATGTATTACGTGCTTGTATGATGGGGTTCTCAGAGCATGACTCATGTCCACAGTGTGGTGATATAGGTCTAGAATATTAGAATGTGCCTTGACTCATTCATTTACTTAAGTTATATTGCGTAATAAAAATCACATTTAATATCCAATAAATAGTGGTTAAAAGTATTAAATATACCCAAAGAAAAAAAAATCCAACAAAAAAAATAATTTTTCATTCCATAAAAAATTTGTTGATTAAAAATGTCAACCAATCGCAATTTATCTCCATTTTAAGGTGAAAAAAATTATTAATTGATAAAATTTACTCAAGTTGTACTGCCGAGGGAGTTTTTCATCTTTAAGCATTCAGTCGTACCAAAATTAAAGAAAATGAAAAATTTTTACAGATATTTTTATAAACCAACAAAATGCATTAAATTTCATCAGTAAAATATTTTCGATTTGAATATTCATGTGAACTTGAATAATTTTTTTTCTCGAGTATGAATACCTGTATCATGCGTTTTATTTATTATTAATCATAAATAGTTAAAAACTTCAGACATTGTTTGCAATTATTATTATAAATTTTTGGTTCATCAAAGATCATCATACTAGTTTTTTTATTAGATTGTAGTCAGTAGAAGTATTTTTATTTTTAATTAAAAATTCGTCATTTCAGACAGTGCCATAAAGGCCTATGTATTTCATTCAAACGTGAAATTCTAAATTATCTGAAAATTTTACTAATCAATCAAAAACAGAATTTAAAACTAATGTACGAATTTTTATCGATTTTTAATTAGTTGGCCGTCATGACAGTATACAACTTAAAAAAATTTTTTCAAGAAAAAATGTTTCTTGATTATTTTCAACCGTCAAATTTGTTTTTTTTAGTTCACTCCAGTGACATCTGTATGTTTATAATAAATTATAAAAGCTCCTAGACACATGAGAGTGAAAATATAATCATCAACTGAGAAGAATTTTCTCAGGGATATAAAAATAACAGAGAATGATAAGTCAATTGGCGGCTTCCATTTGCATCGCGTCGGCAACATCTGGGACACGATAAAAATTATATCCTGCAGGATAGGTCTGTGCATTTGTGTTTGTATCAACTTGAAGGCTTTTATAAGTGTGACCGTGTAAGTGTTCCTCAATGTCGCGCTGTCAAGAGACCTGCACAGCTGCAGGAACTACCGGTACATGTATATATATGTACGTCTGGAATATGTTCACATGTCTGCCAGCCTAGTTACAACATATCGGAGAAAGATAAAACGAATTAAGACGCCACAGTTTTATCCTACGTGTCATCTTCATCTGCTCGAGTGGATACTTTTTTTTTTAGAACTATACCCGGGGGATGAACAGTCGGAACTTTTTGATTGTAAAACACAGGCCGCGGCCATGTTAAGCGGGAAAAAAGACGAGTTAATGTATGCAGAGTCATTCGAGTGTGCGCAAACAGTGTTCATGTCGATTGCATATGCAAAAAAAAAATTTGATAAAAGAAAAAAAATGCATGAGATTGTCACGAGTGTTGCAAAAGTTTTATTTATAACGATTTTTTTGATAATTTATAGAAAAAAAATTTTTATAGAGAAAAAAATTTTAATTTGAGGGGATAATTTTATCCACAGGGTGTTACTGGTGTAAATTCAACCCTAAAACCTGAGAACTTCACTTTTTCACCAGTAGGCTTTTATCCCCATTCTCTTCTCCTGTCGACAGTATACACAAGCGCCTTTCTGGAATGTCTCGACTTAATTTTTTTTCCCTCTCGCGCGCGCCTCTATTTTTCCTCGAGTTCGCGACTTAATTAATCGCATAACACGAAGTCTAATGAAATCAGAACTCCAATTCTGCTTTTTCTCTCTTTCTCTCTCGTTATTATCCTGTTTGCAATTCACTTTTTTTTTTCTTCTCTCTTTCTGTCTCTCAATGTTTTTCCCCTCATTTAGACTCGTGAAGAAAAAAAAAACGTGAAAAAATATTTACCAGGGATATTTTTTTCTTTTGGATCTATAATACAGAGTGCAAAGATACAAGCCTCTGCCAAATTAAGACAAGCCATGAAAGATATCCAACGGCGATGAAATAAATAACAAAAAAAAATTTTAGGCTAATCAAGAGATATATTTTTAAGTATTCATTAAAAAGATTGAAATTTAAGAAATAAAAAAAAAATACATCTATTAAAAAAATCACCAAAAAAATTTTTTTTTCCAATCAAAAAATCCCTAAAAATCATTGTTAAAAACAAAATCAACTCAAAAAACAATATATGTGATGAAAAACTGTCTTTTTAATGGAAAAAATTTTTTTTTCAATATTTTATTGCCAAAAATACGATGAAAAGCTTATTTTTGGATGAAAAAAATTTTTTTTTCACTTTCTAGTTACTTATTTAAAAAGCACCTCGTGATCAAACATCAGTTGTTTTATGCTATTAACTGTCGAAAATATTTACAAGTGATTGCAGGGAAAAAAGCGACAATTTTTACGAATAAAAATAAAATTAGATCTGTATTTCCCCAAGATAGCGTGAAAGGGTTGTAGTACGACGACGCGAAATGAAGCGTCCGGGGTATTAAAGAACATTTACGACCAGGGTTTGGTGTTGGATCGCACGTTGTCGTCGCCCTTCAACATAACCACACCTGACCATTTCTCACGGCGCGTTTAGCGCTTATATTAATATCGTGTCTACCGCGACGCCTCGAAGCCTATCTACTAACCCATTCGCCTGTTCGTTAAAATAATAAGCGCGTCCTCTCTTCGACTATCTCCCGCGTGCAAAAGCCCTTTTATATTCGCGCGACGACGTTGTCGTCCACGACGACTATAACCGACCCGTGGAAAATTACAAAATGCGCACGAATGCACATCATCGTCAAGAGCATCACTATATACAGACACGCCTTTGGGTTCTATCTTGAAAGCGATTAAAGGATCGCCCAGATAATACACACATGCACACAAATACCTCGTTCAAAACTGATACATATATATTTTTTCGCACATAGATAGCGTCAGCAACGACAAAACATTATCCTCTTATCATTTTTACCTCGGACACCACCCTGTTCTATTTTACCAGGAATATTAATAAATTTAATTAATTAAATAGATAGTAAATAAATTTAAAATGACATTTTTATAACCAGAAAAAAATATAAACAGTATTTTTTCCCCCGGAAAATTAAGCTGTTTATGTTATATCGTTACATTTTTATAAATATCTTGAAAACGAGAAAATTTACAAAATTTTTACAAGAGACATTTTTTGAAGCTTAAAAAAGACTCTAAAAAAACGATCTCTTGTAAAAATTTCTCAGGACACATTAAATCCGAGATATTTACTAAAAAAAAAATGAAGATGAAAAAAAATTTTTTTTTGTATGATATAAAATTAAAAAATAATTGTAAATTTTTGTCGAATTGACCGTGTACAATTAAATTGAAATGAGAATATATGAAGGTAGGCATATATAGTAACATATATGAACGACGTACGCTTTGTAAAGTGAAACTATAATGAAGTTACCGACGTCATTTTATGCATCAGACTCGCCATAACTGAATTCGATGGGTAACTTAATTACGCATCTTTGCCAGCTCTCTCTCGTGCTCTCTGTACAGACCCGGTATTTTCCATAGTATCATCAGTAGCAGGAGTTTCATCCGGTATCAATATGAACACACACGTGGAGAGCATACACGCAGTTGGAGAGGCATGTACACACACGTACAACACACCAGTGGGCACTTATTGTGATGAAAAAAAAATGAATAACCGAACGGTATATACGAAAAAGCCACACTTTTGATGTGGTGACAGGCATGAAAACTCCGATGACGACGACACACGGAACAACGAAAACCCGATACATCCTGAGTGCCTATATACCCCTTGCAACACGTATACCGAGGGATGAAAGTGAGCAGCGACAAAGCTAGATAGCACTTTATTGCGGCTCCACTCAATCAGAAGTCATAATACATTTACTAGCGAGCTAATGAAGTCTTGATGAAAGGCCAGAACCGTTTTCGACATATCCCAGGGGCTGTCAACCCCTAAAATCGACTTTCAAACGCTACGATCTCTCTCGCATTTATTGTCATCAACTAAATAATCAAAATCATACCAATTCGTCTTTTTACAACAACAAAAAAAAATTTTCAATCATTTCTAACCAAATCATCCCTTATTTTATCGAAAAATTATTTTATAAAAGCTGAAAAATACCGAAAAAAAATTTTTTTAAACGACAATTTTACTCATTTAATGTTGAAAAATATCGTTAAAATTTTTTTATTAAAGAAAAAAAAATTACACAGTTGAAAATACGACTTTTGGAACTTCATTTGTCTTGTAAGTCGAGCAGTAAATAGTCTTTGAAGATTAAATATTGCATGGGGAGAGAAAAAAATTCGTTAGATCCATCAAAAAGACGCAGTCATAAAGAGTAATAATAGGAGCGTAGTGATTTGCGCGTGTGCAAACGTGAAAACAGAAAAGAAATGAAGAAAAAAAAATCTATGTATATATAATCCGTAAAAATTAAAAATGCCCTTGCTTTTATTTTTTCGCAGTTCAAAGACAAGCACTGCTGCTGCTACTACTACACTCGCACAACTTTGACCAGCTGATGATAACAATATATATAGCCGTGGATATAAAGCAGAGGGTCGCTGCTGCTGGGTGATGGTTGTGTGTGTCTCAAACCCCTCGCACAGCCTCCATTTACAGAAACCCCATCAAAGGGATTGTGGCATTACACTTTGGAGTTTTAGAGAAGCCAAGAAGACTCTCCCGGTACATTTGTGTGTGTCCACTGAAAAGGCTGCACAGTAATAGCCAGATCTATACACACTCAGCACCCTCTTTGCGTTTGTGCAGTCGCAACGACAGAGAGCGGACATTTATCTTAACCAAACGCGCCAATTTGTCTTTGTGAATAAATCACAACAGTATCACTAAATACCCTCTGCCCCAAAAAAATGAGAAAAATTTTTTTTTAATTATTTTTCATTCATCAAAAAATACCAAATTAATTTTTCTCCATCAATTCAACATTTTTTACACCTGGTAAAAATAATTTTTCAAACTATTCCTTCAAAGAATTAACTAGATTTTTTTCATGATTCATCATTTTTCTTATAAAAAAAATATTTCATCAGTCGAAAAATAATTTTTTCTTTCGACAAACAGAGAATTTAACTGTCAACCAAATGGAAGTATATTACAATAACTGTTGTGTACCAAAAAGGGGGTGGTTAAGGACCAAGAAGGCTCTTGCCGACGATGTCTAAAGGCGCTCGTTGTGCGCGCTATACTCTTCCTAGAGCCCAAGACTCTCGCCAGCCTCGAATTGAATTTGCAAACTTGCAGATTGGATTCCAACTTGCCTATTACAGGGTGCGTCTGTTCCGGTTAAAAGCCGATGCTTGAAGTATACAGTATCTGAGAAGGCAGGGGGCAAGAGAATTAATGCCGATACGGTATGCTGGAGGTCGAGGATTACTGCGACGCTATAAGGAGCAAGCGTGCTAGCTACCACCACGTTTTGTCTTAGAAGCAAAATTCTGTGCCAATAACAAAAGGAGAGGAATATAGCGCTTTTAAATACACTTAAACGAAAAGATCTTAACCCTTTAACAACCGCCAACCCTCAATGAGGGTCAAAGTCTCAACGATTATTACACTAATTATCAATATTCAATCGATTATTGATTTTAATCATTATTTTTATCGACAAAAATAAAATTTACATTTATTTCAACTTGAAAAAAAATTAATACCGCAATCAATTTAAGTAATTTAATTAAATTTGTAAAACAAAAAAAAAATTTTTTTAATTTTTTCTCAATTTTTTCTACTGAAAATGTTTTTCTTAATTTTTTTCACTCATTTTAATCAAATTAAAAATTGGTGGAAAAATAGTATTTTAATAATTTAAAGTTTAAGGGTAGTAAATATTTACCCAAGACCAAAAATGACGCCTTACAACGGTGATATAGTGAAAGAGACATTCACTATAGCCGAGTATATTTATTAACATCAACATCTCAGGCGTCGGGGAAAATTTTCCTGCAGGATTATATGACATCCCTTCAAGGACTTTCCACACCAACTATACATGTCATCAGTGCTCTGCTCGCTTATTCTCTATACGTGCGTATATTTCATCGTGGCGATAAACTTATATAAAATTCAAACGATGAGAATATTCTCAAAGACCTTGACTATATGTATCTAAATTAATTTTGCGTGTGGCATGGAAATTTTACAAGAATTTCAACGACAAGTCTAAGAGCGCACGCGAACAACGATGAGACATGTCTCGCGGGAGAGAGAAAAGATCTTATTTCTGTATAAGACGGTATATGTACCCCTTTAGTTATGTATATATATGTATACACAGGTTTACAGATATATAGAGTAGAGTAAATGCAATAATTCTGAAGCAAAAGGGGTGCGGCATGCGCGTAAATGTAGTTATAAATAAATCTAGAAGCTCTTAATGCTTCTTGGGACCACGAGGCATGAAGGGAGTGCGCAATAAGGGACGCGCTCAGAAGCGAGAAATAGAGGGATGCTTTCTAGCAAAAGGGTTTAAGACGCGTGCCAAAAAATAACTGTATTTATCAGAAAAAAAAATTTTTTTTTCATCATAAAATCATCAAATTTTTAAGTGTAAAAATTTTTTTAATAAAAAAAAACAACATCACCGAATTGAATATGATTGAAAAAAAAAAATTTTTTTTATAGTAATCAACGAAATTTTTTTCGAGTGCAGCATATATATACGCCAGTTTTTTTATAGATAATAAAAATTTCATTATATATTTATTTTTTAAATGTTTTCAATGTTTGCAATATTTATTTAAGAATGAGTAACTATAATAAAAAAGAAATTTCTAGAATATTTGTAAATTGAAAAAAGAATGAAAGTGAAATGAGTCGATAAATTGGCAGGAAGAATTTATCAATTTTCTTTGAAGGATTCTAATTGTACTAATTTGTTTGTCTTGAATCAAGAGGAAGGGGATAGACTCTTAAACGACGATTGAAAAGAGGGGGGAAACTTGGAATTCTATCGTTTAATCTTGATTCTCTGTGAAGCCAATTTTGTCTCTTTCCATCCGAGATTTTGGGTATCTTGCCGCCAATATATACATATATAAATACTTTGAGATCGAAAAGGCCCCGGATTTTGCGAGTCGTCCGCGCGTTAACGAAAACAAGAGTTAGTTTACGTCGAAATTCATTAATCTGACTGGATGGCATTTGATAGGATTTAAAGTGGTGGAAAATTGCTCGAAATTCCACATCCATCAAGCCACATTGTTTTAATTAAACTCTCGCCAGTCAATTTATAATAAAAATCAATTAAAAAATCAATTTTTAAAAAACCCAAAAAAAAAATAAAATAAAATAAAATAAAATCTACTCATGTGATTTAAAAATGTGATATATTTTTTACTGCCAAAAAAAATATATTTTCTCACACAGTAGCAATGCCCGATGGCAATAATATGATTTTAATTGTAACGTCAGTGGATTTTCTGCATTGAGAGAGCGCAGACGAGAACTTGTCTGCCGCAGGGCCCGCCCACATCGTCTGGAACACACGTCTCATGTATGCCAACGCACTTTACAATTTATTATATCACAATTTAATATAATATCAACGAAGCGACTCTCTTGTGCGTGCGCGCGCGCGCATTTCTCAGAGTGGCTTCATACATGAATTCATGTGGGTACACATCTAAAGACAACCGCGATATACTATTCCTTGCCTATATAAAATCTAAATACTACCCCTCATAACACCGTGTAAATAATTTTAAACAAGTATTTTGTTATAAAAAGTAAATATTTGAAAAAAATATACACACATATATAAGATGCTGCAATTATTATTTAAGATTGTTGGATAATTTTTATCCGCATTTTATTCAAAGTCATGTGTATATGAATACAACCTAACAATTAAAATTATAAGTATGTGAAGTATTATAATTTTGATGAAAATTAATCTAGTTAGGTATATATGTGTAATTTTCATAATAAATCCACGTTTCTTTCCCTCAATTTTCTAGAACATTTTATAATTTTTTTTTTTCTAGATATTTTTATGAAGATTAAATTATATTCCATTTTTTTCTGAGTGAAAAAAAATTCCAAAGCAAAAAAAATTCCACCTACTAACCGAAATTTTGCAATCCACCGAGTTTTATGTTATTTTTAAATACCAAATAGTGATATAAATAAACAGATTATAATCAATTTCAAGTGTTTTTATAAATAATTGCTACAAAAATCGAGCTTACGCAATAAAAATAAATCATCTAAAATTATTTAAAAATCAAGATTCAAGTATATTAAATAGAAAAAAAAATTTACACTAATTAAATCAAAATTCATCAAGTACCATATGTCATTTTAATTATAGAAATATTAGCAAAAAAGGACTATAGACGAGCATGTATAGAGTGCACCCTATTGCTTCGCATGAGAGATGAGCAATGAAAAAAGACTGATGAGAATCATGATCAAATCACATGTAAAATCGTTTTTAAACAAGCGAGAAAATACTTTATCACAAAACAACCACATAATAAATAGCACGAGATAATATTTATTGTAATGCCCAGTTTCAAATGAATTTATTAACCGTAAAAAGTCATCTAATTTAACCTGAATAGGCATCAGAAGATCGTTATAACCAGTCAGTTACACTGTATTATGCTAAAAGTAAAAAATTATATATTGTTCCCATATATATCTAATTAGTAGCATGATATGATGAAGAAATATAATTCACATATAATTGCCTGAATATACAATTATAAGATTATGTAGCGTGCAAAAAAGATAAAAAAGTCACACATGAAGACGCGTCGCGTCGCCGCGCGCGCTTTGCGATGTGGAAGAAAATTAAGTCGTGGTGGAAGTATATCGAAAAGGGCCGAGAAAAAACATGTCAATGGACGATCGTGTTGGTATAATACCCACACAGAGAAACAATCTTTTGCCCCCGATTGAATGGATATCGGAAGGGTGATGATCTCTGCGCGCATCGGCGTCGTCATCGTGGCCCTGCTATCAAAGCGCGCGGCAAACAATACGCGGCGAGAGATGCTGATGCGATTGTATTATGGCTAGTGGACCGGTGATCCATTGTCTCGTCACGTTCTACCCACTTGCTTCTTTTATCTCGATCCCCAGAGCTCCACGTCGTATCGTATCGTATCGAGTGAGCATCCATCGAAAGTAGTGGCGTACTCGACAACGATATATAGGGGTAGTATATGTATACACAGAGAGTTTGTCATAATTGAACAAATCGTGCTCTTAGCTTTTACTGTCTCGTTTGTATCCATGCTATAGGTATATTAAGTGTGTGCTATAGTTCGTGTAAAACACCTAGTCTTCAATTTCGCGATATCGTATTTCATGAGAATGCAAACGGGAGAGAGCCTATTTCCTGCTTATACTTTATCAAAACATTTTCATTTTTCAATATCTTGCCTAAAAAAATTTTTTAAGTTTAAAAATATAATTTAAATTATATTTTCAGCTGTTGGGGAGACGGGAGTTAATTAAAATACTAAAAAACTATAGAATTTATTGTGTTCAAAGCAATTGAGTCATCAGTTTTGGTATACAATAGCTTCCAACACACGTTATTGTTTGAAGTGATATACTGTGTTTCAATTGCGTCCAGTCTCCCCTAATTTTGATTCTAAGAATTTTTCTAAATTTTAAGAAACTTCGTGTTTTATTGTAAAATGAATTTTTTTCTTAATTTATCTAGGGAATATATGAAATTGTTTGACAAGATTGTTATAAGAAAAAAAAATTTTCAAACTCCAAATTCTTTAGAAATTCAATGGGAAAGATTAAAATTGAATTAATACATACAAAAAATTCAACAACTAACAAAAAAAATCGTATATAGAGCATTTACAAGATGTAAATATTCCAAATAATTATTAGAATTAAATGATAGTCAGTTAAAACCATAAAATATTTCAGCGCTTTCATTGGTTAAGATTGTGCCAGAAATATTTTAACTAAAGTAAAAATAAATAAACACTTGATTTAAACAATATATTGTAGAAAGACATACCGACTGAGCAACGAATTTTCTTTTCTGCGGTCCAAAGAGAAATCATAATGGCTATAGAGTGATGTATTATACCTGAAACAAAAAATAAAAATATCTTGTAAGAGATTGATGGTAATTGGAATATAGTATAGACCATCATAGGAATATTCCCATAAACGGTTGAGGCTAAACGGTGCAGAATAAAATACTCGAGTGAAGAGTGAAAGCTAAATTGGTCGCGAATATACAACAAAAAAAAAATTATGTTCATCGCTAGTACCTACTATTTTTTTCCATTGTTTTATTATCAAGTGGAAAATTTATCTGCTTTTCATTCAAATATACGGCTCTGCCATCAGGTTATTTATATATTCCATGATATCGCACTTTTTTAAACTCTAACCGCCTTTCATCTTCACTTCCATATAGGCTGATGATGAGTGAGAAAGACGAGTCCACATATATTACTCACATAAATTTCTCCGACACGAATATATCCGTAATTAAAGTGCATATTTTTTTCACACCAACACCCATTTTTTCGTCGTTTATCACAATTTTTCACCTGCCAGCTAATTTTACCTTTTTTTTCCTCCTTCCAGCCAATTCAAAGGCTTTTGGCAAATGACCAACAAAAAAATAATATATTTTTATCACAATTTGAATTATTCAACGAGACCTCTTCAAACTCAGATAATTGAGAGGAATTTTAACGGTAAAATAAATTCTTCATCGAACATCACAATCTACGGATATGAAAAAAAAATAACAATAATGCAAAAAAAAAAAATCTCTCGTGATATGCTTTCATTTTAAACGGTTTTAATCAACTTTCCCACCCTCGTCAAATACAATGTGTATATACGTCGCCCCCCACACCTGATGCACAAAACTCTCTCACTCGAAATTCCTTCGGTTAATTACACAGATTTTCAATGCCATCATCCCCCTTTTGCTCTCTTCATCCATGGAATTTTTACAACTGCCCTTCAGGAACAATAGCTTTGCCCTAAAATCTCTCATTTTACACTACATGCTCAAACAAACAATGAAATACATTGACATTCAATACATAACAAATAAACAATTATTTCTGCATCCAATTAAATCGACAAAAAAATATTTTTAATCATTTTTAAAACATTAAATATTTCAAAAATATTACTTATATGTATTTTAACAAATATTTTTATAATTTTAAAGATTTTAAATTATTCAGAATAAAAATTTCTTATTTTTTTTAATTGGTATAATTTTTTAAACACAATCATTAATATTTTTTAAGGGAATTTTCGACATGACTGCGACCACGACAGGGCAATAAATCGTGGCATTGCGCAGCAACCCTCTGATACCACCTCTCGTCGAAAAAAAAAAAACGTCAGAAGAAGAATTCTCATAAATAATTCAGGCACCGTCGTCGACGTTGTCGCGGGCGAGAAAAAGAGAGGGGGATGATTTCAGTTGGATTTAAGAATCTAATCTTTCCGCCAGAAAAAAAGGGTGTGTATATCCAACACCTGGGAAACTTTATTGAGCAACTCCACAGAGAAATAAGGGACAAATGTGCGCTACTGCCACCACCACTACCCCCTTAAATACTTAATACCATTTGGATCGTAATTGGACAGTTTTATTAAGGGATGCATATTTCAGATGCCGGCGAATTTTTGTTTCGTCATGTCCAACGGAAAAAAAAAACATGAAATATGTAGAGGGAGAAAAGTATGGAACGACAAAACCCCTCTGAGACAAAATCATTTCATCCTCTTTCCGGCGTGGCAACGAAGCGCAAAAGGGTTTACAGTGACGGCGCAACAGCAGCAGCGACGAGCGATGGCTGTAAAAAAATTAGATTTCAACCCTTCAAAAAATATTAGCACGAGTAAAAGGTGAGTGCTAACCCTTCTTCTTTCTGCCTTGTGGCAAAACGCATCTCGGCTATATAATATTGCTCAACAGGATTAAAAGCCCAAAAGTGTAATTTCTCAGGGAGATAAAAAGAAAGAGATTTTATTTTTTCATTTTTATCGAGCAATATAAAAGCTAACCACCGCTAGGTATATATATATATATATATACCTACCATTTCCCCACATATTAAGTCTATTGTTCAAAAAAATCTTTTAACGTCTTTAAAAATAAAATTGTTTTTTAGTTTCAGCCAAACATGATTTTTCAACCTTTCCTCTTCTTTTTCTCAATTTTTTTTATCAACAAAAAAAAAAACATTAAAAACTGAAAAAAAAATTCCAAAAACTTTTTTTCTATCATTTTTTAGATGCAAGAATTTTTTTCGTTCAATTTTTTAAGTAGAATTAAAATTTTTTACAAGAAAAAATCAATAAAAACATTATTAACTAAAAAATTATAAATAATAACGAAAAAAAAAATATATATTAAAAATTTAAACATACGAAATCTGCAATAGAGAAAGACACATAGCGAGTTTATAAATTTTAATAAGCTTCATTTCAAGGAACCCTTTGAGCCCGAACCAAATGAACGAATTAAAAGTTTGTCTCGTTATATCGCCCACCCACTGCTCCGCCATGTCTCATACAAAACAGAGCATCACACAACAGACGACACTTTTAGTGGTCTCACGGTTGACATTTCAACTCGCTCTACGATCCGGCATAGTGAAAACTTTGGTAATTTTCTCCAACACCACGTTAACCGTAAAATTTCCAACTAATTTCACAAAAAAACTGCCTAATACATATATACACACAATAAAATCGCGCAGATAAACAGAGAGTAGAGACGCGCAAAATATTTGCGTGTAAATAATTCGACAAAAATGTTTGAATGCGCACCCTCTCTGACGACTGCGATGCAGGACACGTGGCGCAGCAGAGGGTAGAGAATTGAGAAGGCGGCAATGTATATACACGCAGAGGAGGGTGGATTTCCAGTGCAGACAACTCGAGAAACTTGGTAACTCGGTAACGTGTTCTCGTTAACGTTCACGACGACGACGACGACGACGACGGCAACGACCCCTCGGTATAGTTGCACCAGCCAGAAGTGTAGAGAACTGGAGGTTAAGAGGGAGAAACTCACGTGCGCAAGTATATATAACTGAGTAAGATTTCAATTAAAACAACCCCCGGCATGCGAGAGGATTAGCGATACGAATCCGCGAGGATTGTCTTCTCTGTTGGAGACGCGAAGAAACGTCATACCTACTACACTAATACTCCTCAACCCCTGCAGGTTATGCCAGCGCATAAATAACCATGTAAATTACCTGCGAGAAGTCTCGTAACAACCGCCTTTATTAACGCAATTCCATGGAAAATTTTCTTCATTATTGTATCACTATCCGAAAACTCTGTGAAATATTTCCTATTTATTCTCTCTCTACCAAAAGATTTTTTTCTCGAAAATTTCGCCCAGATATATACGTTAATTATTTTATTATAAATCCTTTAAGTAACTGTTTAAAAACGTAAGAATTAAAATAAAAATCAAAAAATAATCAATTTTCTGATTAAAATCGTGAAAAAAATTTTTTTTAATTATTTCGAAGCAAATCAAGGCCTTTAATAAAATTTCTAAATAAACAAGATAATTGAAAATATTTCAAAATACATGATGATAGGAAAAAAATAAATATAGGAAAAATAGACACAAGAAGAATAAACAAATTATGATCAATTTCAAGTATTTTTATAAATAATTGCGTCTATGCAAAAAAGAAAATTTCGAAAGATCGAAAAAATGAAAACAATTATCATTGATTATACAACTAAATGAAAAAAAAAGATATCTTCTTCAGAGAAAATGGACTATTGGCTTCGCATAAGGAGTGTACAATAAAAAAATTTTTTTTAATATAAAAAAATATCTAAAAAGTTAATTTTTAAATATTTTTTTTATTACAAATATTTCTAAATACTAATTAAAATAAATTACTTCAAAATATAATCATCATGAAACAGTATACTAAATACACATCCATAATTAATAAAATTATTCAGACGTAACAGGATATAGCATGTAAGAATGGATTGTTAAAGGGTGAATTTTCTATTGAAGAAGGGAAGCACTGTAAATATGAAGTAAATCTAATATACTCTCTATCAAACAACCAAAAATCATAAAAACTTCCATTATTACAACGAAAAATAAACATTTTTTTGCGCTTAAAATTCGCAAACATAAAAAGGTGTTTATATCTAAACACATCAGACATCAGCCGGTGGCTGGTGAGAATTCAAAGAATGCAAAACGTTGGATCTAAAATGGAGGTAAAGGCGCGTAAAGCCCGCGGATAGAGATAGAAAATAAAGAAAGAGAGAGCATCATCATTAAGGGTAGAGGGAAAAATGCTTGAAAATCTCGCCAACTTTCACGCTCGAGGGGTGAAAAAACAGGCATGTATATCGAGTTACCGGCTGTCGTGACAACAAAGAAAATTCTCAGTCGGTAATAACAGGTCGCAAAGAGTTGTGCAAATGGCGTGTTGCACAGAAGCCCAAGTTTTTTGGCCTATAAATTGCCCTTCAATATATATTGGGCTCTTTTAATACCAGCCACATACATCTGCCGTATAATATGTACATATATACACATATAAAACGTGGCATTGGAATAAGCGAAGGCACAACAGTGCCGGCAGTGGAGGCAAGAGGGCGTTAACTGAACTTTAATGGAGATCTCAGATAAAACGTTTCTGGCTGCGAAACGTTGAAAGACCTCTTTGACGGATTACGCCCAAATCGTATCTATCTCTTACGACAGGAAAGAAAGCTACTACTACTATACCACTACCTGAAACCAGAGTGGATACTGTATTTATTATACATCACATTGAAAAGCCCAGTGCTAAGTGTTACATTACACCTCACTAACTCTCCATCTATCCTTGTCGGTCATTCAGGAAGAAAAAAAAAGATGAAAAGGTTCACGCCAAGGTCGAGGACATTCCTATTCTTCCGAGAGATCTTTTTTCCTCAAGTGTTGCACGGCGACCTATCGTTTGCACGATCTATTCACTCCTGCAAGCGTCAGAAGCACACTGGAATTACGTGGTTGCTATTGTGTAACTGTGTTTTGGACTCACTAAAAGAGGCTACTTGGACATTTCAATCGATATTTTGATTTTTTAAAAAGCTATAACTAGATATAAAGAGAAATAAATTTTTTCTTCTTAATTGAAATGTAAAAACTCAAGCTAATTTTCCCGACAAATACTCTTGCCACGAGCTTTCAAGTATACATATAAGGGGAGCTTTTTTGTATTATATATGTCACAGAGCAGCGTTCTCCCTCGGTATTTTCCCCTGTCTGGGAAAAATCCACGAAAAGGCGTATGCGATTTTTCGCGCGAAAGCTCAACAAGTCGAATAAAAAGCTCATAAATAAAAGAAAGAGAAGTTGGTTGGTTTTTTTTTCAGTGGGATATAGCATTTCATCTGTTACTTTCGGTTTTTCCCTCGGTTTTATGTATATATATATACAATGTAATCTCTTACCCTCGCTGGCGACCCACCCCTGAATCCACCCTCGAAGCGCGCGTTTCTGCGAATGTCCCCGCGGACACCTGTTGCGCTCCTCGCCGCAATTGTCACGCGGGTGACATCACGCACACTACTGCTGACTCTGTGCCTCACTCTGGGATATATATGGTTCACGCAAACAAACCAAATTTACACCAGCGTGAGTTTATATCGAGAGTGACTGTGCCATGAGCCGGCGTCAGGACAATTGAACACGCGGTTGCGGGAAAATTATTTGCGGGGGTGAGCGAGAACCCGTGAGTAATGTTTTCTCTGTATATTTCAATCGGCAGGATTTGTCGCGCCTTTGGGTAGATAATTTTTCTGGGAGTATGAATATGCATCCAATTGGATTGTCAATTTTATTTCACGCATAAAACCCCTTTTTTTTAAAACCTCTTTACTGCTGCAAACAATTTTTAGCCCTCGTGAAATAACCGTCCATAATTATATTCAGTAAAAAAAAATGTCCACTTATGATTTCAATTTTAAAAATCAATAAAAAATTCTTTTAAACAACAAAAAAAGCTTAATCAAAGATGAGTTTTTAAAATAGATTCGTTTTTAAGTGAAAATTTAATTTTAAAAAATTTGTACAACTTCATAAAATATTTTTTATTGAAATAAAAAAATTTTTTATCAACGATTTCTCGGTAAAAATTCAGAAATAAAGTCGTTTTTAAACATATAATTTGAGATGACATCTTGAAAAAAATATTTTCAAATCAAAAAAAAAAGAATTTGTAACAAATATTTCAATGAAAACAGTTTTAACCAGTTGAAAAAAAATGCCTAAAGCTTTTTTTTTTACGGAATAAATATTTTTTTAGTCGATATTTAAACGTGTTGTAGTGAAAATAAAATTTTCTTATCGAAATATATATATTTCCTTGAAAAGGGCAGCTGGTAGATTTGTGATAAATGGAATCTAGGGAATGTGCTGGCCATCAGGAAGAGCGAGGACCACGAAAGGGGGATATTATGCCGCCCGGTTGGCTGCTAATTACAGGATGTCATGAGTATAAATTACAGCCGATGAAAAGCCCACCTCGTTTGCAATATTGTAACCCGGACTATACAATATATATGCATATACATATATAGACTGAGAAAGTGCATGAAGCTATTGTGCACACAGCATAATATTCCCCTAAATATGTGTGTCCAAACGGGCGAATACAGTCGCATATATACATACAGTGGCCGCGTGGATGGCCCAAGGGATTTATTCGCTTCAGAAATATGCCAGGCATTTTATTTCCAATATCTTCCTCGCGAATCGCCAGATATTTCAATCCCAGTGAGGGTGATGGTCAACTCGTCGGTCCAGACGGACAAATTGAATGGAATAGCTTTTTGGCTGTGTCGGGCAAAAGGTTCGAGATCGATAACTCGATTCTTCAATCGCACGCCATTAAAATCACGCGTATGTATACTATATACATGTAATATCAATGTAGATGGAATTTTTTTTCCTTTCGATTCATCGATCACGAGTCTGCGAGAGAAGCAATCGGCCGGATTATATGAGCGCGTGGAAAATATATCTAGCGACGGACTAAGTAGAGGAAACAAGGCTTAAAGCAGCCCTGCGCTCTTCAACTCGGCCCCGTGGGAGTTGGGAATTCATTTGCTTCTCGCATCCATCGATGAATCGTGTTTATTAAATTACATTCACCAAGTCCATAGATAGTAGAAAAAAATCCATACATATTTCATCCCATCTCACAAGACAATCAATAAATAAAATTCTCTCTTAAATCTATAAAAAGTTAATTAGTAAATTAAAAAACTGATTTATACTCTTTTTTATCATTTAGAAAAAATTAAAAAGTAATTTATCACGAAAAATAACGAGACATTTTATTAATAATAAATTAAGATATTTAATTGATGTTGAAAAAAATTATTCAATAGCTAGAATATTGATGTTTTTACAGAAAATGCACGAAAAAAAAATTTTCTTTCACCTAAAAACCAATATTTGCAAAACTTTCAAATGAAAAAAAAATATTTAACAAATTTACACAATTATTTGAGTCTTTTCTCAATGTTATAATATTAAAATCGACTGATTTTATAAATTAAACATTTTTTTGTAATATTTAAAAGATGATGGCACATTTAGCATAATAAGTATATATATTTTTTGATCGTCGAGCTGAGACTACACCAGGTCTATTACAACTTTTTATTACATTTCCATTTCATCTCTGGCCTGTAAAAGAAACGCGTGATACCCTGGCTCGGAAATTGAAACGAATGCATTTTAAACTGAATTACGCGCAAAAGTCTCCGCCCCGTACACCTACACTGCTGATGCCCGAGGCTGCGTCGCTTTCTTTTTCCCGCTCTGCGAGCTCACAGTCCCATTATATTTCAATTTTAATGTTCATATAATATATATACCTATATACAGAGGAATATAAACTTTTTTTATATCCACTGAGAAATCTGAAACCTTCGCCCACGCGCGTCGTCTCATAGTAGGGCAGCCAATAATATATTTTGCCGCCACAAATGCTTCGCACTACACGAGTCAATTCTGACGCTAATGACACTGGCACTTGACTGTCAGCAAGTCAATTTCAATTGACAAGCAACATTTTTTTTATTTATATCGCTATCGTTGCACGTATATTTGCGATAGAAAATAAATTACTGATGAAAAAAAACATCCGAGAAGTTTTTACGACAATTAGGGAGAAAAATAACAAATCGAAACTTTGATTTTTCTTTCATCTACATCTTCATAATTTTATATAAACATTTTTTTATCTAGTAAAAAATATTCCAACACTATATATATCGCGATTTATATCAACATCATTTCAATTATACGACCAGAAAAAAATTTTTTAAATGAATTTTTAAAAAATGTTACAATTCTTTAATTAATTAAATTTTAATTCAAAAAAAAATTCATGTAGCAGCATATTTTAAGTTGAAATATTATACTCTGTACAATAATACACGAAAAAAATAATTTTTTTATACAATTTCTCAAGTTTATAAAAACTGTGCGTGCTCGTGCATCTGTCTGGTGTAAGTGAAACACACATAGCATTATATCTCTCCTCCGACAAATTGCGGACCGCACTATCTCGCGGCTACTTCCGGTGGCGCATCGTGCACCCCTGTGCAGTGCGTGTGCGTATACATTATATCCGCGAATCTCCTGCATAATACAAGATATAACACACACAAAAGCCCTAGATTTTTTTTCCATACATTCTTTATTTTCCCACATGAGGGAAATTCGACAATTTTTATCACACACACACACACACACATTTTATATAGTATATACAACGACCATGATGTACTTTGGCGACAAATAATTCGTACATGCGTAAAATCCGACGTATTTTGTCCGATTAACGGGGCGTGATGATGCGACTCGGGAGCAAGATGAAGGTGAAAAGAATATAAGTGAAAGAAAAAAAAAAAGAGAAACACGAAAAACACGTATGACCACCCCTGGATTTTGGGGTCGTGTTTATCCGCGCATTTAGTGACATCACTGGAGCACGACTGATGTCATGCTCATCACGCACTCGACGAGTGTATAAGAGAGATAAACGAGCTACCGCCCGTCGCGACAAACGGGGGCGAGAAGTTGGGCACCTTTTTAAATGCGAAACGACACCCGCCGCGCGATTATGTCTGGAAGAATGAGAGGACTCGAGCGTGCTTGGCTTTGAGGCCCTGTGCCGACGCAAAGCGCGACATCGCGGCTACTGTGCATCACACACTGATGAAAAGCTCACATTCAAAAACTGTCTATTGATCCAACATGTATATCATCTATGCTTCCGAATGCAAAAAAAAATCATCCTTCCAAAGAAAAATCCACTTTTAATCAATAAATTATCATCAAATAACTTGAAAACAATATTTCGAAATATTTAATAGGTCTTCTTTTATCCAAATAAATTTTTTAATTGCATTAGTAAAAAAGAAAACGGCATTTTTAAAACTCTACAGGGAGATTTTTAATTAAATAGTATATTACACTACAAGTGCAGAAAGTTGAGATTCCTGCACTGCGCGCCATGATGCCCGAGGCGAAGCCGAGGGCATCACATGGCGCGCAGTTCAGGGCTCTCAACTTTCTGCACCTGTAGTGTATACTATTTTTCTTGCTATCCGGCCGAAAGTACGCAAATAATTGTGTACACTAAAAAATGTCAACGCCTGCCCCGACATTTGCAGCACGAGCGAAGCGAGTGCTGCTGGTCGGGGGCAGGAATAAAAATATAGAGAAATAAAGAATAATTGATTTACAAGAAAAACTATATTTGTTGCCTGTCTTTTATCACAATTACAAGATCATAGTTTACTTAGTAATAGTCATTTCTCAAACAAATAGTAATCTTTAATTGTATAGTAGTAAACTATACTACTAAAAATATAGTATTTTTATTTCTAGTCAACAATTTTTGAAACTTCTTCTTCATCTGTCGACTCATCAGATGATAGTTTATTCATTTTTGTATATACTTTTTTAATACACTCTAGTCACTATTTTTTACACGGTTAATTATTATCAATAAACATTAAAATGACATAATTTTAAGGTTACGAGAGCGAGAGTGTAGGAGAGCTCTTGACAGGTGTCGATATAACAGGAGTCCTACTATGATGCAATCGTCGGTTTTCATTCTAGCTATCGTAGTGCGCGCGTGCGCCTCTGCCACGGCATAAAAGTGAGGCTTTCTGCCGCGAAATCGCAGCAGAAACCTCGTACTTTCGGCGGGGGTAGTAAGAAAAAAATTTTTTCCTTGCAAAAAGGACATTTAACTTTGACTTGAAAATTTTTTTTAATCAACCGACGCATACAGTATGTTGAAAAAAATTTTAAAAAAAAAAATTTTTTCCTTGCAAAAAGGACATTTAACTTTGACTTGAAAATTTTTTTTAATCAACCGACGCATACAGTATGTTGAAAAAAATTTTAAATAGTGATTAGAAAATTATGATACCGTATATTATTGAGGAAGAACAGAGTGTTGAAACTTTGCTCGTAATTTTCACACATGCATGCGGTATACACACGCGCGCGCGTATATTGTGTCCGGAAATCGTTCAACCCTATACATAATGCATACATACATATAGTGCAATACCGTTGACATGCAATTCCGGTGCAGTGACAAACAGGTTTCCCGCATGCACAATGCACATACACATCGTGCAAGCCCTCTCTCGCAGAAAGTTTGCGATGAGGATGAGAAAGACGGTGTTACACATAGCCCGTGTACAGGTGTGTGTGTGTGTGTAAAATAAAGAAAAAAATACAATAAAGAAGGTAGAATAATGTAATCATTAATTACGCGGCAACAATTATTTCTCGTAGGAAAAAGAAAAATGCAAGATCACCTCCTCTACAAGCTATTGTCTCGCTGCTACTGTACAATATATATATATATATATATCCCTATATTATAAATAGCAGTGTGGCTTTTGAGGCAGAAACAGTGGCACACGAGGTGGTAAACAAAATACAAGTGCGCAGAATCGTGTCTGCTACGAAACGAATTTTTTGTTCTCTATACCTGATTTTTCATTTAAAAAATTCATATTAACGCGATTTAATCAGCAAACTATTTTTTTATAAGTAAAAAAAAATAATTAAATAGTTTGCATAATTGTAAACAAAATTAATCCGCTTTATAAGTGCAAATAGGCAGAAACGCTATATATATACTTACTACATGACTGTATGATTGAAAATTGAATTTTATAAATTATAGAAACTTAATAATTGATAGATTATATAATTAGATCGTTGAAAGATACTGGAAACAAAATTTTTGAATAGTTAAATCGTTAAAACAAATATTTTCATGCTTCCACGTCATTTATACCCACTGAATACGAAAATTTTTCATGTAAAAAAAACTTTTTGTCGATGAATTCAATACTAATATTCGCTGGAAAAAAATCGAAACTAATAAAATATTCCTAAAATTACTATTTTCATACTTCTAAAAGCCGTATTTCAATTTTAAACGAAAATTTTCCATGTGAAAAAAACGTTAAACCCGACTGACTTTTTTGCAATTATTATTTTGAATTCTTCGTTTATCAAAGATCATTATACTAGTTTTTTATTAGAATGTGCTCAGTAGAAGTATTTTTATTTCTATAATTGAGAATTCGTCAATTCAGGCACTACCATAAAGGCCTCTATATTTTAATCAAACTTCACGAATTAATTTCTCCACTCACAGACGACAAATCGCCTTGAAATTTTACTGATCAATCAAAAACATAATTTAGAACTATTGTACAAATTCGTATCGATTTTTAATTAGTCAACCTTCACGACAGTACAACCTCAAACTTAAGCAAGAAATAAAACAAAGTTAAAAAACATGTGATGTGAAAAAAATGGCAACATTAACGAACCGTCATCACTCGCCATAAAACGCAAGAAACTCCGCGTATATATTAATGCAGTAAAATTATATTTTCCCCCCTCAGAAAATAGAATGAATATGCACATACATGCATTAAAAATAAGTCTAATATCACTCAAGACGACTATATAATCACAACAGATGTTTTAACGCGCTAGTTAAAAATGCGAGTGGCCAAGAGATTGAATTGTGAATGAAGAAACGTCACGCGAATGAGCGTTGGAATAATTCAATTGGTAATTAGCACGAATTAAATGAGAAAGAGAGAACCTGGCCACCCGTGGTGTTGAAGCACCTTCTATCCGCACCTCAGCTGTCGTCGCCTTCTTTTTTAATACACAACATACACAGCGCTGAGAGACTTGTCGTCGTTCTTGTTACCGCCCGAGCGAGCCTCCGCGCGCCGGTGCGTGTCACGCGACCAAACGCGCGCATGTACACGCGAGAAAATAAAACATTTAAGCAGATAAAAATGTCAAAATATTAGTCCCAACTCTCACGATAATTGCTACGATACTTTTTCACTGCGAAAAAACCTCCACGCAGTAAATGATGATAAACAGAGTGCATCATCGTTTACCACTCGAAACGTTTCAAGAGAGAGAGTAGTTATGATTTTCTATACTTAATCTCGACGCCTGGTATGATCGGAAATCGTTTGAATATACGTGGATAATTTATGAAGAACGTGCACGACCGCCGTGAAAGACCATCGGGAGTAAATATGCATCGGATACGTGAGGGCGTCCTGAGGATGCATCACACACACTTTCTGTGTGTGTGTGTGTGCATCAGAAAAAAAATCCTAGACCGAAAAAAAATTAAATAGACGTTTATACAAAGTTCAAAGAACCTAATTGAGATTAATTGCCTTGACGTGTAGTGTGTGTCGTTGAAAAAAAAAATTTTTTTACACGTTATTATGATTTTTTAAAAATAAATTCTCATTGTTTTATATACTTGAATAATTAGCAAACAATGATAAAATAAGAGGCTTTTTGTGGCATGCACACATACAATAACAAATTATTTGAATAAGTGATCACACGATGAGGATCATGGTCACACATGACAATTACTCTATACACACAATATCGTGACACGCATTTACCTCGGCTTTATCTCAATGTATATACACACAAATGTTGCCAGTGTCTGAAAGGCGGTCTTTTTGTTTTTTTGTTTCTCTTGTCGACGATGCGATGCCGCGTGTGGCATTGTGGCAACCAATTCAAGAGGCGGAGACTCGAGTGGATATGATGGTAGGTGAGCCAAAAAGGGGTTGTGCACGCGGATCACAGGGGTGGTGGTAGGGGTTGGGACAAGACTCTTTATATTATAGTAATCGTGTACACAAGAAAAATTATTCTCGAGATACTTCGAGAGATCCTTAAAGAAATTATTTTTGGCACTTTGGATTTTTTTTCTACTGCGCGCTAAAAAACCTCATTGTGTTTTTTTGCCAACGCAGACACATTATAATTGACGCGCGTAATAGCGTAATTAGAAGGAAGTTCATACACGGATAAAACGAATGAGAAAACGCACCTGCAGATATTCTACTCTCTTCTGATGTGATGTGTATAGCATCGCAGAGGATAAGAGGCAAACGATAGAGGAAGAGAACAGCTCTCTTATAGTGCAGGCTCTTATTGGAGAGATTCTGCTATATAAAAGAGTTTATTGACGGTATACATATGCACTTTCAACACCGGATGTATGGTTATTCAGGACGAAATTCATCTGTAACGCTTCATTTTTTTATTCTCCTTTTTCTTTCTATGAAATTATGCACACTTTCCTCTCTCGACGAGGTCGTGGATATACAAGTGAATTAAATTTCATAAAACTTTAATAAGTTTTTAATAATTGTATAAAAAATTTAATAGACTAAAATTTGCAGAGTTATTATAACTCATTTTCCAAACCTATAGCGTACACGCAAATAATTTTTCTTTTTTTTTTTTCAAGCTATGAAGACTTATTACAGCGCAGTGAAGTAGAAATGTCCTCCCGGGCGTTTAATGGTCAGACACAAGTCTGTATATACTCCTGCGGAACGTCAGATTCAGCCAAAAAAATGTAGCAATATATATTTTCTGACAAAAAACATTTTTTTTTTTAATAACTTTTATGAAAAAATAAACTTTATATCGCGCCAAATGTTTTTTTTTTTATTATAGTCTTTTCAGACAACATATAAATTAATATTTTTTTCAAAATCTTTTTTTCATCCCCCTAAATAAATTAGAAAAATTATGATTGATAAAAAAAATCATAAATAATTAAAATGAATGATTTTGAATAAAAATGACCTGAATTTTCCCAAGAAGATTAATGTTTATAAAAGACCAAGAATTGGCATTAATTTGAAATTTACATCGATATATCCCTTTCGTGTTATATTCCCCTCGTTTGACTGTATCTGTATCTGTCGGTCAGCTGCTGTGCCCCCGGTGTATAAGCGCGCGCGCTCGCATCTTTTGTCTCGGCGCTGACAGTGCAACTTCAACCCCCGTGCGCGCAGTGTGCAACATCAACGACGGTTTTTTTACCGAATTTAATATTTATACCGAATGACTGATGACTGTAATAAAGAAAACGGGGTCGCATTGTTCGATGTTTGTGTGTCGTTGATCGATACGACGCGCCACTGAGAAAAAAAAACCTTTCAGGTACTTATACATCAGAGCTAGTGTGTCACCCCAACATCGTCGTTCGCCTGTGTCCGTCATACTTTTCTCTCTCCTTTCACTTTCACGCGTTTATCTCATATAGCGATCGGCCTCTGATTTAACGGCGCGTCATTTTCCACAGCATCATCAGCTCGCATCCTAGCCGATATTAACTGTATAAATCTCTCTCTCTCTACTTTTTTTTGAGGTTTTCTTCTCTAAACTATACTGTAAAGCGCGGCGAAAAAAATTCTCAGCGTGAAAATTTGATTGTTCCTAGTGATGTGTAGGTTTTATCTATATCCTAAATTCACGTTATATATTCCATTAAACACCGGTCTTCAAGACTATTAGACGAAAAAATATAATAATAATAAAATACTAGACCTAAAATCATTAGGGAATGATTATTACAAGCCAATCGTCGTCGGGATTCTTGAAACAAAACCATTAATGATTTCTATTTGTATTCGAATGTGGGACAGCGGGTGGAGCGATGCCCTCCAGCTCCAACTATCTCTTTCTCAAAGACCCTCATGAATTATGTGAGAAGTTTAGCTTATTTTTCGTTATAGGCCGACCGCGGACTCCCGCCGCGAGAACAAATCGTCTCTCATGCATATCGCATCATCATCATCAGCTCAAGCTATTTTTTTTTACTCTATTTATCCGTGCAATTATTTCCAGCATCGACAATAGGCACAAATAAAAATACACTACATCCCAAAAGTTTCCCGAAAGATTTTCGTGTGTTCAACTTTTTAAACACACTTAAAATAGGAATTATTTCAGAGCTATTAAACCTGTCAGATATTTTATTATTTAAATAATATAACTACTTTAAATATCTTTCATACGAAAAAAAATTTTTTCCTACTAGAAATCAGCTTGAATAATTTTTTTTTCAATTCAAGAATTAAATAAAAATATATGTGGAATGCAAGAAAATAACTATTTATCCCCGACATTATATGTTGCTTGAGAAAACACACGTATATACAAGATTATTTATTGGCAATTGTAAAAATAATGCGCCTAAACCAATACCATTAGCTGGCGCCGAGAGTTGCTTTATCCTCTATATAGTTCATAACAAGAAGCAGCGCATGCGTGTCATCTGTGAAAACAACGCCTCTAATTGGCGCGTAATATTTATTATAATTTCAAACACGTGAGCTGTTTGTGGCATAGCTGAATAGCTTTAGTATGATGGGATATGCGGTGGTGTACGCAATGTATATCTGAAAAGATATTGCGAGAAAGGGGGGCAAATAATTCGATGCCTCTTTTGCGAGCCAAGCAACGATATGAAGAACCCACAGCGTATATATATAATACTGCTCGTTGGCTCGAACACTTTACGACCTCGTTGTACACGAGATTTATTCTAATTCCCGACCCCTGAGAAATGTATATATAGTTCTATAATCAGAGGCGCGATGTATGAAAAAGCGAGATATAACTGCAGCAAAAAAATGTGACATACAATAAAATAACACACTGAAATAAACAAGCGAATTTCAATTATAAAATCAGCCATGAATAATAAATCAGGCAGTGAAATGGCGCACGTACGAACAATAATTATACAATCGCGTCCCATTCGCACTTATTCAAATTTCCATCTTGTGCGAACGAAAAGAAAAAAATTTGTAAGAGTAGTAGCATATACGCGCAGAGGACGTGAAACACCTCCGCTCGCTGGGTCTGCGCCGCGGACTTGTCAGTGATAATTAGAAATGTATTCGTATTTCATATATATTTCGCATTCCAATTTAAATCAAGTCGGAGAGTAGACAAGAGAGAAAATAAGTGAGCAAATGAGACACGCGCACATATAAGAAATACGTCGAGAGGATATCTATGTGTATATGGGGAGTTGCAACGCGCGAGAGGAGCATTTATACCTGGACGAGAGGCTCTGACAGAGCGAGACCCGCCCACAAAAGTAATCTCGCGGCCGCCAAGTGGCAGAGAGAGAAAAAACTCGCGAGTACCATCTGATTCAGCGACGAATAAATCGCAACAGAGCCTATACACGATATAGAAAATGTTCCTTTTTTTTCGTCTCACAAAAACAAAAAAAATTGCAAAATGATTTCTTTAATTCAGAGGCGCGGGTTATCTCGATTATAACTGGCTAATAAAATATAAACTGATATAATTTATATTAAATCGCCACTTAGAGGAGTATTAATGCAGTTTGTTTTATCAATTATAAGCAGAGATGATTTGTTTACACATCATTTCGACTATCTGCGGGTGGATCATAATTTTTTTTCTCTTTGTGTTTTGATACTACAATGTTTGTGCATGTGTGCAGAGTATTATAATACCGGTATATGTATATGTATGTATATCGGATATATATAATCACTTGGCCGACAAACTGAGCCAACAGAGGCAGCTTCTTGTTCGCCCGCAGGGCACCGACTTCTATCAGGAAGACTCTCGGCAACATTTCTCTTCTCTACGCCTACAACTATTATATACACTCGCATCAGTAGTAGGCTGTACGCTATACACCATCATCAGTCGTCTCGTGACTTCCTTCAACAAGTTGACGTCTCGCTAATGAGAGGCAAATCGGTTCACAGGCCCATAAACGCGAATACTTTATTTAAATTAAAAATTTTTTACCATATCAAGTGAATATATACATGTAAAAGTATTATTATTTCAAAAAATATGACTTCATATATGAACAAAAGAAAAATTGTTCTGATCTGCAGAGACTTGAATAAGTAAAAAAAAAAAAATACAAACATTTTTTTTCTAATGCTTATAAAAATTTTTTTTCTCTGTTTCGAAAAAAAGAAATTCTAAAAAATTTCTATAAATCGTTCTTTTTTCAATAATTTTCAATTTAAAAAAAAAATCGTTAAGCATTGAGAGATATAAATAAATGATGAAAAATTACTTGAAATATTTTTCATCACAAAAAAAAAATAAATTTAAATTTTCCCCCAGATTTTTTTTTTTTGTACAAAAATCGCACGCAGACAAAAAAACCGGTCTTGATAGGCAAGAGAGCGCTATAAAGAAGAGGAATATCAATGCTCATTAAAAACTGGCAAACATTATTTGGTAACAATATATACAAGACGACAAAAGCGAATAATGAAAAACCAGAACAATCGCAGAGAGTGCGGGCCTCGGCGTACATTACCACAAGCAGCTCTCGAGTGTGTGGTTGGAATGAAAGACGAAGAATAAGAGTGGGCAAAGAGAGAAAACAAGAAAGTGGTACAGTATGGGTACTCGAAGATCTGCAGAGAGGAGAATGAAACTAACGACCGAAATTCCAAGCGTGTATGCCAACAAAAAAGCCCTTTACTCTCTCTCGTATACTCTGCACAGAGTCCTTATATAGCCCTATATTATTCTCATAACTGGCCAACAATCCGCGCAAGAGCGTCAAAGGAGAGCGCGAGGGTGATCTGCCGGATAAAACCATGAGCAAATATGTAACTCAACTCGGAAATGGCATGTCGATCGCCATTGTGAGCATCTTTTTGATCTTCTAGTATTTTATGTAGTATAGTCTCTCTCACATATTCCCTATATTTACTCTGTAGAGTCTTCCATCTTGTCAGTACACTAATTGCGGTCTTACAAACCGCAATAATTTTCTGCAAGCTACCAAAAAAAAAAAAATTTCATGTAACAGATTACCAACATTCAATAGAACAAAAATATTTTAAAAAATATAATTAATTATAATATGAAATTCATTGAAAAAAACAATAAATTTAAATATTTTTTTAAAAAAATTTCTCGTTAATATTATTGTATTATAAGTTTACTGTTTTCAAGATATTTATAAAAGAAGATAACGTTGCCAGAAATATAATTTTGCTGCCAACTTTTTCCATAGTATAATATAATTTTCACATATGCTCAAAAAAAAAAAAAAAAAAAAAACCTCAAAAATGTTAAGCAAAGAGAATTTCAAGTTTTTATAATGTCAATAATAAAATTATTATTGATTATTAATTTGAAAAATAGCCTTAAAGTTGAAATAATTGAAAAAATTGACTTTTAAAAAATCGATGGTATACAAAATTGAATCTGAATTTCATCAGTTGGTATATCACTGGTCGAATTCAAGCAATTTTGACCTCATGCTCGATTAATCATCTGCAGAGACCAGTTAACAGGCCAATTAGTAGAGCCTTTGCAAGTCAGATTGTTCGTGTTTGCAAGCCACACGTATAGTTCAGCGTGATTACGTGCGTACTTAGCCTATTTTGCCCGTTGTTTTCGTCTATACATAAACTCAAAGCGATCAACGTCTTCGCCTTCTATACATAATAATACGTATAGAATAAGTAATAATTTAAGCACTGAATATACATGTATATTCAGTGCTTAAATTGTCTCTATGCTTGAGCTCGCGTGAAGTTGAGCCGCAGTTTATGACGCGTCACGTGATGCTTATTCATGAAAAAAAAACTAAGAAAAATTATAGATGAAGGGTATAAGATATTTTGTATTTTTGTTACAATGAAATTGTTAAGTGTTATCATAGATAGAATTTTTAATGCAATTGCAGAGATGGTCTGGCGCGCGTCACGGGATTTATTTTAATGACAGTTTGTAAGCGAACGCGGCTCTCACTTCAGAGCCATTGCTTGCTTCCGTTGTATAAGAAAAAGATATGACTATCAGTTCCTTCTACTTTGCTTTGTCGACCGCGCATATTGCCCAGGTTGATTGGTATCAAGCTGTAATCGAGACCGATAAAGACGATCAAGCACGTTCTCTCCATAAAGCGAATCGACGTGCGAAACCGGCGTGGATTATAATATCGCGATTGAGATTATTATCGTTATACTGCGATTCATCGTTTTCCGCCGTTGAAAATATATTTTATCGAATGAAAAAAAATTTGTCACATCAAACGGATGTAACGTAAAATACACACCTCTTGAAATATTCTATATATACTTACAATATATCCTTAATTTATAACAATGATATAATTATAGTCCAAGCGGCAGGGTCACGGATCACTATGCGAAGAGATCGGGACTTCAACTATTGGTTATCGGTTAACCAATAACTTAAATAAAAACCGCTGCTC
>MVJL01003493.1:0-13317 GCA_002156465.1 Macrocentrus cingulum
AATCGAGTAGTTTTAGATGAAGACGGGAATATTGTTGAGTGTTCATGTGAATGCATTGCCGGGAAGGGGACGAGAGTAAAATGCAAGCACATAGCTGTGATTTGCTATGCACTTTTACGATTCCGGGAACAAGGAGTTTGGCAGTTGAGGAAAAGTTGCACTCAGGACGAGAGTAAAATGCAAGCACATAGCTGTGATTTGCTATGCACTTTTACGATTCCGGGAACAAGGAGTTTGGCAGTTGAGGAAAAGTTGCACTCAAAAAAAAAAAACAAACCTGGCACATGCCAAAGAGATCGAAGCTGGACGTGTCACCAAAAAAAGAAATCGAGTAGTTTTAGATGAAGACGGGAATATTGTTGAGTGTTCATGTGAATGCATTGCCGGGAAGGGGACGAGAGTAAAATGCAAGCACATAGCTGTGATTTACTATGCACTTTTACGATTCCGGGAACAAGGAGTTTGGCAGTTGAGGAAAAGTTGCACTCAAAAAAAAAACAAACCTGGCACATGCCAAAGAGATCGAAGCTGGAACTTTTACGATTCCGGGAACAAGGAGTTTGGCAGTTGAGGAAAAGTTGCACTCAAAAAAAAAACAAACCTGGCACATGCCAAAGAGATCGAAGCTGGACGTGTCACCAAAAAAAGCTGAGGATATCGTGTACACAGTTCAAGAGTATGATAAAAAAAAAAAAAAACAAACCTGGCACATGCCAAAGAGATCGAAGCTGGACGTGTCACCAAAAAAAGCTGAGGATATCGTGTACACAGTTCAAGAGTATGATAAAAAAAAAACTGCTGCCAATCACTGCTACGATCCACGACCGGAATGTTCAAGAAGTTCTCCATCTTTCAATGACAATGTCCGAAACATGTTAATAAATTATAGTTCGACTCGGAAACGAACATTTGGATTTAGTGGGATATTTACTGCAGCTTCAGTTCGAGGATTCATCAACGATCATGACTACTTGTTGCTTTCTCCACTTCAAAATTTAATTTATCAGCGTATCCAGGTAAATTTTTTTAAACTCCGTTCACAGATTACGTTATTTACCACATTCTGTGACCTTTCGATTTGTAGGTGACGTCTGCAACTGCCAAAAAAATTGAAACAAGTACACGCAAGCAAAGTATGAGTCCAATATGGTCTCTTGAGCGTTCATGGCGCATTACTGCAAGCAATATTGGAACTATTTTTCACTCCACGGATCGCAGGAATAAAGAACAATTAGCAGATTCTTTAATAAATCCAAAAACCATTGCGTCATCAGCAATTCAATGGGGGAAAACGAATGAAAAAATAGCTCGAGATCTATACTCCAAGACTGTAAACAAAACTGTTAGCCCATGTGGATTATTTATTTCTGAGGCAAACCCGTTTATTGCCGCTACTCCGGACGGTCTCATTGCTGACGACACTATTTTGGAAATCAAGTGTCCATACTCAATCAGGAATGAGGCTGTCAGTACGAAATTAAATTACTTGGAAATGGTACAAGACAATTTATCTCTCAAAACCACAAGTAACTACTATTGTCAGTGCCAGACCCAAATGTATGTCACCCGCCGACAATTTTGTGATTTTGTCGTTTGGACTAAATGTGATCTCGCTATAATATCTATTAATTATGACGAGAACCTGATGAACAATATTTTAGTTAGAGCTAGAGAATTTTATGACTACATGGTGCCTGCGTTAGGGAATAAGTATTATCCTCTGTGATATAACTGTGATTTATTTATTATCAGAGGCCAAAAACCAAGCCAAACAATATTTAAATGGATACAGTGGCAATAAATTCTATTCAATTTTATTGAAGTTGATTTTTATCATATTACTCATTTATCATATCGAAGTTAATCACTGTGTATCCTAGACTACTCGTTTTTAATGCAGTCAACGTTAGAAATAATTCAAGTACTTCATTCTACTTCATTGTCTTTTCCTGTAGAACATTTGTTCATAATATTCAATCTAAAATTTGCCAACATAAAGCATGCAAATATAATTCTACTGCCAAGCGGAACTAAATTCGACGGCAAGGAAGCATTGAGTATTTTAAACGTTTTCCCTAAGCCAATAATGCGTTCAACGTGAATTCTCTTTCTTGAGATTTTTTTAGATACATTCATCTGTTCAGGCTCGAACTGACTTGCATTTTTTTCATAAACTCAGGTATATTGACTTTTACGTCTTTCGCAGCAAGGAGATCTTGCACTGAGAGAAAATAATGGTACTGAGCGCCATTCTAGTAGGGTACGCAGTGCCATATTACATAGCATTTTGGGTGTATAACCGAAATATGGTAGAAAATGCTATTCTATAATAGTAAAATCTGCCATACGACTGGTAAAATATGCTATGCCGTATAGTGAAAAGTGCCATACTGTGTAGTAGAAAATTCTATCCGTATAGCACGAGTATTATCATATTTAAAAAACCATACTGTGTAGTAGAAAATTCTATCCGTATAGCACAGGATGCAATTCGTATAGCACAAAATGCTATCCGTATAGCACGAGTATTATCATATTTAAAAAAATATTATATTTACCACGGATTTTTTTTTTGTTTCAAGTGATTTTATTTTTGCAATTGTAATCATCGAGGTATCAGAATTAAAAAAAATATTATATTTACCACGGATTTTTTTTTTGTTTCAAGTGATTTTATTTTTGCAATTGTAATCATCGAGGTATCAGAATTTGATATCATCGATAGGGCGGGGAAATTTCCGAATAAAAAAAATCCCGCCATGAGGATTTGAACCTCGGTTCTCCGCGTTGCAAGACGAGCGTCTTACCCCGCAGCCAACCGGTCAACTAATTCAACCATAGTATTTTTTGCTTAAATGCGGGGTTTAAGCGCTCGACCTGCACATGGATACCCAACACATTCACACATCTGGCATAGATGCACCACATAGAACATGGTGACCTATGAGTGACAACTTTTACTACCCAGTATAGCACTTTTTCCTATACGTATGCTACGTATCGCTATACGTATGCGATGTGTCGCTATACACTCATGCGGCGTATTGCTATACGTATACGACGTGTGTCTTGCTAGTATAGTAACGATTACCAAATGTATAGTATTATGTACCATAATATGAGTATGAGAGAATGAGCCATACGTGTAGCATTTTCAGCTATGCGTATGGTAAATATTGCCCAAATATATAGTGGAATTCCACATAATTCGGGTATGCACCCAAAATGCTATACGAGTATGGCACTCAGCACCATTATTTTAGCGTATGGTAAATATTGCCCAAATATATAGTGGAATTCCACATAATTCGGGTATGCACCCAAAATGCTATACGAGTATGGCACTCAGCACCATTATTTTCTTTCAGTGTGTATATTAAATCCTCGATCTGCCAACACAATGTCCCCAGGGTATGCACCCAAAATGCTATACGAGTATGGCACTCAGCACCATTATTTTCTTTCAGTGTGTATATTAAATCCTCGATCTGCCAACACAATGTCCCCCTTTTCTAATAAATCTATCATTCCGCATTTTTCGAACATAATTCTATCACTAATTGATCCTCCGTATGCGTCCGAAATAAATGTTACACATCCTGAGGGAGAAATACCGATTAAAACTTTTAGTGTATTACAAGATTTGTATGAAGAGTACGTTTGTTGCTGCGAAGTAGGATTTTTAGGTTTGTCAATTTTTATTTCAGTGCAATCTATGATAACTGTGCTCGAAAATTCCTCTCCCTTAAACCTTAGATTGTCTTCAATAATTTTTTTTTTTTGGAAAAATATCGAGTTCTTTTAATTGACAGAACAAAAAATTAATCCAGGTAATTAATATTCGAGTTACACTATGTGCACTAATATCAAATCGATAAGCGAGTTCCTTATTCAGCATGCCTCGACGCAACTTAATTAGAGTAAAAAAAATTCGTTTTCGGGCTGCAAAATACGTCCAGATGCTGAGGGCATTGTCATGTCCGGATAGTAACGAAGTTCATAAACTTGCTGTCGCAGCAAATAAAGAATTAGCATAAAATGCGTGTAGTCCTCGAAGCCTGTGTAAAATTGAAGCTCTGCAGATTTCCGCGGGTTTTGGTAATTGTTAATTCTTAATGCAGAAGAGTTAGTATCGATTGACTGCATGCCATCCGTGCAAGTAGACTGATGACATTTGTTTTCGCTCCATAAATCGCACTGGATGGATTTCTCGACGCTCAAATTTTCACTATATACCTCAATGATACCAACAGATAATACCGTATCTAATATCGTATCCTCAGAAGTCGTTGGATTAGTTGCGATATCATTTTCTTGTTCTACTAGGTGATCAACGATTGTGACACTTGCGGTAGAAGGTTTGTTGCCTGTAGGTTGATCAAGTCGTCGTTTGTTTGCCCGTTTTTCGCTCTGGATGGCACAATCCGATGGTGTAGATGTCCAAGCAAACTGGCTAGGAACTGCATTTTTTTAGTCGCAGTTTGGCTGTAAAAGGCCGTAATTGATTTGTCAGAATAAGGTTATGTTTATTATCCGCAGTTTTGTATGACTGTCTACGATGTCACTCTTTATTTACAATAGTTTATATATTTTTTTCTACAAAACACTATAGTATATGATTACTTACGATTGTCAGAAATTGAATCCAAAGGTAAAGAATAGTCGTTTTCAGTAAAATGTAAAATACACACCCGAGCGTGCTCACTTGGTGAATAATTTTTTCGGCGTATCGTTCTTATCCATAATTTTCGAGTATTTGGATCTTGGGGAAAACGATGTCCAGATTCTTTTGAAGAGCACTTCGGCACCACGCAACATTGAGGCATAATTTTTATGCGTTTTAAAGACAATGTTTATATTCTAATCGATAGTAATATTCAAACTTAGGACCTCCAACTACACTTGCGCCACCTGCAATGTGCTTGCCAGATAGCTCCCAATTGAATGCCGTTGAGATTGATCGATGTAAAAATGTTGGAATGACCACGCTGATGGAGAACTTGGTGTCTCTTACACCAAACCAGAAGAGTGTGATGGCAAATGCTGGATGGTTCTATTTGGATGGGGGCGTTGGATAAACATATGATCGAGGTTAATTTGATGTTTCAATCCCACTGAGCATGATTTTTAGGTTCGAAAACTCTTCTTCTTTTCCCAGCGAGTCATAATCTTTATGGGGTGGCACCACTTCCAACATTTGTTGGCGATATATTCCCACCTCATCAATACCGGGGAGTCATCCATTTTTTTTCCTTGAAAACTGGTTCTGTCCGCAGCTTAAACATATTGAAGGAATTTCATGAAATAAAAATATAAGTTATACAATATAGTTCCAATTTTATTGAATCATACTAGTCTGCTGTGGCAACAATGTATAATCCTTATACACAAACTCAAATTTATTGTATTTTCCACCCAAATATCGCAAATATAAATGTCCATCCTTAACAACATTTAAGAGCGTCTAACTTTACACTATCTATCGCATTGACTGTTTGTTCTGGAAGGAATACATCCCATTCCTCTTGGTAGTCAGTCAAAGTTGCAACAATACTGCGTTCGTTGGGAGTAATTAATGCCTTTAAATCTAGTATGGTGTACTCCATTCCAGGCACTAGCTTACACATCCTCTTGAGCGGGTTCAAGTTTGCAAGATTGTTGATTTGGTTGATTACAGTCAAATCTATTGTTACTATGTTTACTGTAAATAATTAGAACTTAGATAAACGCCTATTGGGCCAAGTTGACCAAAAAAATAATGCCAACAACGAAATGTTTTAATAATAATATCATCAAGATAATGACTTTATTCTGTATCGCCTTATACTCGTCTCAGTTATAGGGGGCAACACTGCAGCAACACCTGACCTCAACACGTGACCAACAACCTCTGGGGAAGGCAGGGGTGAAGGAGGAGGGAGAGGTTGGAATATAACAAATGCTGCAAAGCCGCGCCTTTGAGTGATGTAGGTTAGTTGGATATCAACTCCATCGCGTATATTGATAAAAAGAATATGAATAATCCCAAGAGACATTTTACAAGTGTGTAATAATTTAAATTTATTGGAATGATGGCAAACAAAAATTCATAAGAGGGTACAACAATTATTATCCGAAGCCTAAGCCTTATGGCAAGAATCAACCAACTAAATTATAATAATTTGGTAAATTACTTGAAGCTGCCCCAAATACATAACAGTTTACTAGTCAACAATTAGTTACTTATCACTCGGAGGAACCAGAACTGCTACTCTGTGTTCAATAATCGATTATCTAAGAATTACATGAAAAATAAAATTAGATGTACAATAGAAGAAAGGTGTGCGCTTATCAATCAATATCAATAATATTAATCATAGAATAAAATAACAGAACTCTACAGGCATGCTTATAGTTACACCAGAAGGGCTATTAATCGGACTTGGTTATTGACAAAGGTAATTCTTAAATCTAAAATCATCAGAAGGGCGGCATCTCATAAGCTAAAATAATGTGTAGTTGAGCCTAAAAGGCGGATCCTAAATCTAGGTCATAAAATGCAATTTAAGGAGAAATTACTTGTACTCTAGGAAGAAAATCCTTCGATTAGAGCAGGAGGACTCAAGATATCGTTTCGAAAGCGCATAGTATCGGTAGTATTGGTAGCAGAAAAAAAATGATACATTTCATGACACACTTTCCAATCTGCTCAAGGAGTCGTGGAGTACATATTAGTGATTGTGAGCAATTAATTTCCTATCGGTTGGTGTCAGTTGAGGGTGACATTCAACTGATCCCGTTGCTTTTTTGGAACAGAGCCTGGTAATTTGCATATAAGAAATTTTAGCAACAACCTTAGAACACCCTCGCGGGACTTGAGACGACAGCACCAAACAATTGTGATAGCCGAATTCAGTGAAATTTTTTTCCGTATTGACGACAATTAAGTCAAGGTAGGGGATGATTATACTAAGTACCTGTAGCAACTCGATAACAAATAATTTATGGAGAGCAACCGATAAATATTACCGAATTCGCAGGAGCAAGCACTCTTAAGCTGGACAGAGGCTGCACAGCAAAAACGAGTTATGGCATTAAAATTAGCCAGCAGATAATTGAAGAAACCGTTTAAGTACAATTCAATTATTACTCGATGTTTGAGCTCAACTTGACTATGCGAAGTTAATGAATCACTGCCTTCAGCTATCGAAACTGACTTGTGTAGCGCGTTACCGATATTACTTGCAGATCTTAAAGTTTCCCAAACAGCAAATTTTTAATAATTATGGATTCCATATGTCTCTTAACGAACTACAACGCGAATTATACAATATCGTGAAACATCAGCGTTCTGAAAAATCACAGCAAAATGTCATCTTTGGCAGAGTAGGAATCATAATGATTATCATAAGAGTTATGATGAGAGGAATCATAATGATTATTGTAAGAGTAGATTGTTATTAGAGTATGATTATTAAGAGTTACCACGATATACAGAATCTGTACAATGACCAAAGAAAGATAGTAGCCATCATAGGAAACCGAACTCACTTGATAAAATCCAAGGTTTACAGTATCGAGAATACCTAGAGACCGTGAAACTAAACCAAACCATCATGTCCGCAAAAATATTAGTACTTGCGGAGAAAATGTATGAGAATTGAGAAGACACGAAGGAAATCGGCTATCTGAAAAACATACACGAAATATTCTCCAATCAAGAAGCCGCTCGCCATGAATATTTTACAACGCTCGAGAGTATCATGGACGCTATACTATTTGCACGCATAGAAGAAATTCCTCCTGACCTTCTTGATACAGCAGAACTAGTGAAAATAATTCGCAATCCCCAACAACGATTCCAACCGTATGTATTTTCAATACCTTTAGAGGGAATACACACAGGAGCATTGTTCCGACTATGTCAGGTAACAATATATTATCAGAACCAGAAACTGATGCTGGAAATCAGAGTCCCCTGAACTACTGACGACGTATACCACCTGATGTCACTACATGCGTATCCAACAATCGTAAAATTGAGCCAAGGAATCAGTTCTGCCTTGATTCAACCACGCTACAATCATCTAAGCATCTCTCAAGATCAAGAAAGTTATTCACCCTTAGATGACGTCGCCGTGGATAATTGTCTCAAGTCGCAACATTATTAGTTATGGTCACCTCGATACCCGATATACAGCACCAGATTGAAACCCACGTGTAAGACGTCACTCCTTGCAGGACTCACGGAAACAGCACCAAACAATTGTGATATCCGAATCAAGTCAAATTTTCTTCCGTATTGGCGACTTTGCCTTATCGCTCAGAGGTATGATTCGGCTCGTAGAATTAGTGGATGGAGATTGATATGCGCACGTGATGGACGCACCAGATCGCTTTAAATATCCTTTTACAGTCGAATATTATGTTTCTTGAATCCTTCATCCTTGAAGTGCTCTAGATAACTCTCAAATCTGCTCAAGCCAATCGCTGTGATCACTTTCCGTTCCGCTTTCTAAATCGGACCATGTGGAGAGGTCCATAGTGGAGACCAGTGTTTGCCATGAATGGTTAAACCTCGACCTGAGAGAGAGTCTCTGATGGAAGTGAGATGATCAGGAGGATAGTGGAAATCATTGGCCCCACCATGACGATGTGATGGTCCCTTCGTATTCTGGAATAAAACTCTTCGTAAGAAATGTTTAACCTATTTATTTTTTTCGATGATTTCGGCATAGAAATCAGTTATAAGTTTTCATAGACATTGAAACTATTTAAAATAGTTGGTTATCAATCCGAAGTGTCACTTTATAGGAATAATACAGATCAAATTCTGTTTCTTTTGAATCAATGATAAACGAGCGTAAGGGAGCTAGGTGAATTTGAGCCGTTGGTCGCCTAGTTTCACTAGGCGACCGACTATCTCGGACATGTGTAATACAAACGGTGTTTCACACCGTTTGTATTACACATGTCCCAGATAATGACCGATTTCGACTAGTACACGTACGTGATAATAAATTTCCGATTGTTCCAACTAATCCCAACTCATCTGGACAATGATGCACAATAATACACGCGTCTTTCGAGCACAAAATTTCGGATGAAGCAGTCAATATTTCTCTAGAGGACCCATCGGCCACGGTCACTGATTGAGGCATTTGCAGGCAATTGGAGTCATTATTAATAGTAATTAGACTGGGATCAGGAATGTTCAATTTCAATATGAAATTCAGCTTTTACTTACTATCGAGTTACTATTGCGAGTTGATCAGCCCTTGGGAGACCGTCCTGAACTAGTTGACAGCGACGGTTCGAGAAGTAACGAGATTGAAGTAGATGTTGTTGAGATTTTGTTGAGGTGCTGCTCGACAGCAAAATCGTTCAATGTAAACCCGAAGTTGCTCACTACTGGGAAAGTCAAACTGATCTGGCGTCGCATGCTTCGGGCGTGCCTTTTATATGCCGCGCACGACTTGGTTGTTGGCATTGTTCTACGGTCGACAACTTGGGCCAATAGGATAGTGCCACCGAATAGCCGGCACACGTGACGTCTAGCAAGTTGCGATAAAAAAATGGAAGTGCGCGCTAACAACTGCGATTTCTTTTGATTTTGCGAATAAAATATGATGAGGAGTTGAAATGATTATTAAGAGTTACCACGATATACAGAATCTGTACAATGACCAAAGAAAGATAGTAGCCATCATAGGAAACCGAACTCACTTGATAAAATCCAAGTTTTACAGTATCGAAAATACATAGAGACCGTGAAACTAAACCAAACCATCTTGTCCGCAAAAATATTAGTACTTGCGGAGAAAATGTATGAGAATTGAGAAGACACGAAGGAAATCGGCTATCTGAAAAACATACACGAAATATTCTCCAATCAAGAAGCCGCTCGCCATGAATATTTTACAACGCTCGAGAGTATCATGGACGCTATACTATTTGCACGCATAGAAGAAATTCCTCCTGACCTTCTTGATACAGCAGAACTAGTGAAAATAATTCGCAATCCCCAACAACGATTCCAACCGTATGTATTTTCAATACCTTTAGAGGGAATACACACAGGAGCATTGTTCCGACTATGTCAGGTAACAATATATTATCAGAACCAGAAACTGATGCTGGAAATCAGAGTCCCCTGAACTACTGACGACGTATACCACCTGATGTCACTACATGCGTATCCAACAATCGTAAAATTGAGCCAAGGAATCAGTTCTGCCTTGATTCAACCACGCTACAATCATCTAAGCATCTCTCAAGATCAAGAAAGTTATTCACCCTTAGATGACGTCGCCGTGGATAATTGTCTCAAGTCGCAACATTATTATTTATGGTCACCTCGATACCCGATATACAGCACCAGATTGAAACCCACGTGTGAGACGTCACTCCTTGCAGGACTCACGGAAACAGCACCAAACAATTATGATATCCGAATCAAGTCAAATTTTCTTCCGTATTGGCGTCAATTAAGTCAAGGTAAGAAATGATTATACTCAGTCCCTGTAGCAACTCCCTGTAGCAACAATAACAAATAATGTGTGGAGAACAAGCGATAAATTTTACCTAATTCGAAGACGCAGGCACTCTTACGCTGGACGAAGGTTGCACAGTAAAAACGAGTTGTGGCAGAATGATTAGCCAGAAGATGATTGAAGAAATCTTTATCGAGTTGCTACAGGGTCTGAGTATAATCATTCCCTACCTTGACTTAATTGTCGCCAATACGGAAGAAAATTTGACTTGATTCGGATATCACAATTGTTTGGTGCTGTTTCCGAGAGTCCTGCAAGGAGTGACGTCTCACACGCGGGTTTCAATCTGGTGCTGTATATCGGGTATCGAGGTGACCATAAATAATAATGTTGCGACTTGAGACAATTATCCACGGCGACGTCATCTAAGGGTGAATAACTTTCTTGATCTTGAGAGATGCTTAGATGATTGTAGCGTGGTTGAATCAAGGCAGAACTGATTCCTTGGCTCAATTTTACGATTGTTGGATACGCATGTAGTGACATCAGGTGGTATACGTCGTCAGTAGTTCAGGGGACTCTGATTTCCAGCATCAGTTTCTGGTTCTGATAATATATTGTTACCTGACATAGTCGGAACAATGCTCCTGTGTGTATTCCCTCTAAAGGTATTGAAAATACATACGGTTGGAATCGTTGTTGGGGATTGCGAATTATTTTCACTAGTTCTGCTGTATCAAGAAGGTCAGGAGGAATTTCTTCTATGCGTGCAAATAGTATAGCGTCCATGATACTCTCGAGCGTTGTAAAATATTCATGGCGAGCGGCTTCTTGATTGGAGAATATTTCGTGTATGTTTTTCAGATAGCCGATTTCCTTCGTGTCTTCTCAATTCTCATACATTTTCTCCGCAAGTACTAATATTTTTGCGGACATGATGGTTTGGTTCAGTTTCACGGTCTCTAGGTATTTTCGATGCTGTGAAACTTGGATTTTATCAAGTGAGTTCGGTTTCCTATGATAGCTACTATCTTTTCTTGGTCATTATACAAAGTCTCTATCTCGTGGTCATAATACGCGGCATCTTGTTCATTTGAAGGTCCGAACAAAAATTTACTCGCTGACTCGATGAATCCAAAGGGAGTAAATCTCTTCATCCTCGTTAGATTGATAGTTCAAATTGATATACTTTGCCTTATCGCTCGGAGGTATGATTCGGCTCGTAGAATTAGTGGATGGAGATTGATATGCGCACGTGATGGACGCACCAGATCGCTTTAAATATCCTTTTACAGTCGAATATTATGTTTCTTGAATCCTTCATCCTTGAAGTGCTCTAGATAACTCTCAAATCTGCTCAAGCCAATCGCTGTGATCACTTTCCGTTCCGCTTTCTAAATCGGACCATGTGGAGAGGTCCATAGTGGAGACCAGTGTTTGCCATGAATGGTTAAACCTCGACCTGAGAGAGAGTCTCTGATGGAAGTGAGATGATCAGGAGGATAGTGGAAATCATTGGCCCCACCATGACGATGTGATGGTCCCTTCGTATTCTGGAATAAAACTCTTCGTAAGAAATGTTTAACCTATTTATTTTTTTCGATGATTTCGGCATAGAAATCAGTTATAAGTTTTCATAGACATTGAAACTATTTAAAATAGTTGGTTATCAATCCGAAGTGTCACTTTATAGGAATAATACAGATCAAATTCTGTTTCTTTTGAATCAATGATAAACAAGCGTAAGGGAGCTAGGTGAATTTGAGCCGTTGGTCGCGTAGTGAAACACCGTTTGTATTACACATGTCCCAGATAATGACCGATTTCGACTAGTACACGTACGTGATAATAAATTTCCGATTGTTCCAACTAATCCCAACTCATCTGGACAATGATGCACAATAATACACGCGTCTTTCGAGCACAAAATTTCGGATGAAGCAGTCAATATTTCTCTAGAGGACCCATCGGCCACGGTCACTGATTGAGGCATTTGCAGGCAATTGGAGTCATTATTAATAGTAATTAGACTGGGATCAGGAATGTTCAATTTCAATATGAAATTCAGCTTTTACTTACTATCGAGTTACTATTGCGAGTTGATCAGCCCTTGGGAGACCGTCCTGAACTAGTTGACAGCGACGGTTCGAGAAGTAACGAGATTGAAGTAGATGTTGTTGAGATTTTGTTGAGGTGCTGCTCGACAGCAAAATCGTTCAATGTAAACCCGAAGTTGCTCACTACTGGGAAAGTCAAACTGATCTGGCGTCGCATGCTTCGGGCGTGCCTTTTATATGCCGCGCACGACTTGGTTGTTGGCATTGTTCTACGGTCGACAACTTGGGCCAATAGGATAGTGCCACCGAATAGCCGGCACACGTGACGTCTAGCAAGTTGCGATAAAAAAATGGAAGTGCGCGCTAACAACTGCGATTTCTTTTGATTTTGCGAATAAAATATGATGAGGAGTTGAAGTCCCCGTGGTTATTGTTTTAGGATATTAGTCACGAGTATCTTACATCTAATTTAAATAGCTCGAACAAAGTTTCGATTCGAGTTATGAATTTTTAGAGCCCCGAAATTGTATAACCCCGTGAACCGATTTGACCTTGTTATAACAAATAATAAGATTATCAATTTACTATTGAACATGATTGGGATAATGCAATATGAAAAATTTCCTTGTCGCCACTTGAGAAATTGTAAAATTCATAAATAATGCCGGAATATATATTTTATTGTATACATTGTCGCAAGTGACGCCCGTAGTATTACGACACACACACACACACACACACACACACACACACACACACACACACACACACACACACACACACACACA
>MVJL01003501.1:0-61473 GCA_002156465.1 Macrocentrus cingulum
GCCGGCCGAAAAACCGCGAATTCCAGTGATTTTTTATTATCACCGCGGGAAAAATTAATTAACGGATTAAGCCGGTCGGTTATTCACATTCAGCGTGATAAAATTCGTCTAAATTCATCGCTCCTAATTGTCTACAGCCTCGACAACCGGTTAAGCCGACATAAAAACCATGAATTTTAGCGATTTTTTAATTTCACCGGGGAAAAAATTAGTCTACGGATTAAGCCAAGCCGACATAAAAACCATGAATTTTAGCGATTTTTTAATTTCACCGGGGAAAAAATTAGTCTACGGATTAAGCCGGTCGATTATTTACGTTCAGCGTGATAAAATACGTCTAAATTTGTCGGTCCTATTGGTCTAAGGCCTCGACAACCGATAAGTCTACGGATTAAGCCGGTCGATTATTTACGTTCAGCGTGATAAAATACGTCTAAATTTGTCGGTCCTATTGGTCTAAGGCCTCGACAACCGATTAAGTCGGCCGAAAAACCGCGAATTTCAGTGAATTTTTATTATCACCGCGGGAAAAATTAATTAACGGATTAAGCCGGTCGGTTATTCACATTCAGCGTGATAAAATACGTCTAAATTCATCGCTCCTAATTGTCTACAGCCTCGACAACCGATTAAGCCGGCCGAAAAACCGCGAATTTCAGTGATTTTTTATTATCACCGCGGGAAAAATTGATTAACGGATTAAGCCGGTCGATTGTTTACATTCAGCGAGATGAAATACAAATAAATTTGTCGGTCCTATTGGTCTACAGCCTCGACAACCGATTTAGCCGGCCGAAAAACCGCGAATTTCAGTGATTTTTTTAAATGACCGCGGGAAAAATTAGTCTAACGATTAAGCAGCTCGATTATTTGCATTCGGCATGGAAAAATACATCTAGATTTGTCGGTCCTAATAATTTAAAGCCTTGGCAACCGGTTAAGCCGGCTGAAAAACCGCGAATTTTAGTGATTTTTTAATATCACCACGGGGAAAATTTTACGGATTAAGCAGGTCGATTATTTGCATTTAGCGTGATAAAATACGTCTAAATTTGTCGGTCCTAATAGATTACAGCCTCAACAACCGATTAAGCCGGCCGAAAAACCGCGAATTTCAGTGAATTTTTATTATCACCGCGGGAAAAATTAATTAACGGATTAAGCCGGTCGGTTATTCACATTCAGCGTGATAAAATACGTCTAAATTCATCGCTCCTAATTGTCTACAGCCTCGACAACCGATTAAGCCGGCCGAAAAACCGCGAATTTCAGTGATTTTTTTAAATGACCGCGGGAAAAATTAGTCTAACGATTAAGCAGCTCGATTATTTGCATTCGGCATGGAAAAATACATCTAGATTTGTCGGTCCTAATAATTTAAAGCCTTGGCAACCGGTTAAGCCGGCTACGATTAAGCAGCTCGATTATTTGCATTCGGCATGGAAAAATACATCTAGATTTGTCGGTCCTAATAATTTAAAGCCTTGGCAACCGGTTAAGCCGGCTGAAAAACCGCGAATTTTAGTGATTTTTTAATATCACCACGGGGAAAATTTTACGGATTAAGCAGGTCGATTATTTGCATTTAGCGTGATAAAATACGTCTAAATTTGTCGGTCCTAATAGATTACAGCCTCAACAACCGATTAAGCAGGATTAAGCAGGTCGATTATTTGCATTTAGCGTGATAAAATACGTCTAAATTTGTCGGTCCTAATAGATTACAGCCTCAACAACCGATTAAGCAGGCCGAAAAACCAAGAATTTTGGTGTGATTTTAGTGAATACAATAAATAACAAGAAATTTACTTCCATAGATTACAGCCTCAACAACCGATTAAGCAGGCCGAAAAACCAAGAATTTTGGTGTGATTTTAGTGAATACAATAAATAACAAGAAATTTACTTCCATTTCGGCTGCCGAATGGCTTTTTTTCCGTATTCGATGGCCAATTCTTCATATCTGATTGCTCCGATTTATGTTTGGGTAATTGATTTTAATAGTTTAAATACAACTCTATATTATTTTTTTCCGTATTCGATGGCCAATTCTTCATATCTGATTGCTCCGATTTATGTTTGGGTAATTGATTTTAATAGTTTAAATACAACTCTATATTGTAGATAAGAGAGATTTATTATATAGTTGAAAATACTAAATTTACTGTGGACTGTTTCGATTTAAATGACTAGAAATTTAGTTGGATAGTTGAGCTTAGCTTTCAGCAATATAATTATTGAAAACACGAATTTATGCAACCACAATTAATTGAATAAATTAAATTAATGACTTGATTAATAATTTAAGTTTGTAATTCGAGGATATTTTCTGTTAAGTTCTAAGCAAGCACAAGGATATTATAAATGGAAAAAGTGATCGATAGTGGTATATGGAAAATAATGAAAACAACCAAAATTTTTTTTTTTTGTTCAATTTTGTTTATAATACTTATTATTAATATAATTATTTTTTGCATTCAAACATTACTACTCATTAACGTGACCAGTTGAAAAATATCTCGCAATTATATCAATGAAAAAATTATCAATGAATTATTCCTAAATATATATATACGTATTTTTTTTTTGCAATTTCACCTGACATTTTGCAGTATCAATCAATCATTAATCCAATCAAAATTTTCTCATATAAAATTAAAATTTATTTTTAGATGAGATCGTGTGAAATATAAAATATTATTGCTACTATTTTTATGAACTTTTTTTTTTTGTATTTTCAATTAAAAAAAAAAATTTTGTAAGTTTATAAATTTATTTATTAATTTGTTTTTGTTTTTGTTTTTTTTTTTTCATGATATTAAAGAACAATTTCATACAATAAGTATAATGCTACTGATAAAAATAAATAATGGTAAAAAACAGAAAACGAGAAAATTCTGCAGCATTTATATAGCATAAATAAATAATTAATTAGCTAAATATTATATAATTTATGGGGTTTATATAACACATTATAATACATATACATACTTTCCTTCAGTTTCAATCTTTAACTTTTAGTTTTTATATTTCTTTTCATTTTATTATATGTATATTTGTTTTTTTTTACAAAGTCAGGATGGGATGTCTAGGATTTTATTGAACATTGCCATCATTATGCAAGTGTATATATTTTTTTGGCTCGATTTATATAGAACTGACATCATTTTATTGTGGCATGATATCCTTTATAGTCTTTGGTACAGCGTATACGTAGACTTTTTGCATATGTACATATATCACACGCAAAACAAACTTTTCAATGGGTTTAATAACAATCTGGCATTTGTGTCAATTTTACATGGAAAACTCAATTTAATGATGAGAAATCTGAATGACTTAATAATAAAAAAAAAAGAGAGGAAGGGTATACATGGATGAAAACAATATATATGGATATACCTATATAGTGTGTTGAAAGGGCTTTTCAGCCCAAGTATATATGTATGTGAAACTTTTTGATAATGTGTGTGTATGTAGATTGGCACAAAATGGAAGTATTGCGACATGTACAGAAAACAGTGAGAGGAAAAATCACAATATCCGATTGGGTATTTTGATTGGTGTAGTATCGAATTGATGAAAAACTTGTCGAGAAAACGAGTAATAAAGAATAGGGAGAAAAAAATGGAAATACACTTTTTATTTATTTATTTTGTTTTTCATTCGTTTTCAAGAGAAAAAAAAATTCATTTTTCCACAGCATTTCAGAATTGGTATACACGTCGGAGTTGTATAGTGTTTTCTCTAGTGTGTATTCACGTGTATGAATTTCATTTATGCATATAACTGTTAAGTGTCGACAAAGTCACGACAAAATGTGTAGATTAGGAAAACACTCTAGAGGGCTCTTAGTGCGATAACAGTGTCTTTCTTCTCGTTATATTTAATTCTTTTTTGTCCTTTTGATAAAAATAAATCAATACTGTTATTAATTTCTTATTTTTTTAGTTGAATATTATTTATTTTTAAATTTCAATCAATTCTCACAATTTTAAGTGAGTTATAAAACAACCTTTAAAAATTATTAAAAAAAAATTTTTTTCCTCTTCAATTTCAGTAAATTTTTATGAAATAAAATGTTAAATAATTTGAAAATTTCCAGATTAATTTTATTAATTATTTTAAATGAAGTTGACAGTGAGAGAGCAAAAAAAAAAAAGATAAAATATTCTAATAAGCGTACAGTTGAAAAAAAAAATTAATTAAATGTCGGGATTTCACATTTTTTATTTAATTATTAATTTCTTGTATTTTCCTCGCAATTATATATTTTTTCCTATTATTTTATAGATGTCCAAATTTAATTACGCTTTAATTTTCATTTCTATTTTTATATTAATTTATCACTCTTACACGTCTTGGACGGAGGGCAACGCTTTTTTTTTTTTTTACTTTTTTTGGTGCAAATTACAAGTATACATTTGGCTTTTAATAGGCGCGTGCCTCTTGAATTATTTTTCACGAGTATTTTTGAATAAAAATTTTTTTTTTTTTTTTTATACACGTGCTTAAATTCCAAGAACCTCTTAATTATACTGTATTTCTATTTTTTTTTTCTCGGGGGTATGAAACGTGCGATTTTTTTTTTTTTTTCATTTGTATGCAGACGTTATTTAACTACATAATATTTTTTTTTTGTTGTGAATTCGTATGTGTTAAGCTATAATGCATCAAGACAATATATATTGTAGCTATACATATGAAAATTGATCCCCCCAACACACTCTCAACGCGTATAAAATTATATGTATTTATATTTGACTCTTCGTTTGTTTGTTTGTTTTTTTTTTTTCGTGTCACTTCTATTCAATAGTAAAAATTAATTTTATTCTTTTTTCTCACTGAAATCCACACTATTATATTCACATTCAACGAGAGACACAGTCAACTGGCAATATATATTCACACGTAGCACATATAAGCACATAACGTGGCTGTATATATTCAGTATACACGTCCAAGAGATGCATCGAAATTAGCCCGATTGAGTGCACGCCACCTAGGATGACATTTGGGCGAGCGCATGAATACGTATATTACAGCAACTCCTCGTTGTCGTCTTGTGTGCCATACATTTGGGGCCGCCTCTCTGGCTGTTGCGGTTGTTTTCGCGTCTGCAGAAGAGCAATACTCGCAGCCTTGTAGTTGATAGGCCCATAGGATCTGTAGTCTACGTCAGCATAATCCAGATCTGAGAATTCTGGTTTGTAAGGCTGTGTATGAAAGGAAATAAAAAAAAAAAAATACATCAATAGAAAAATTGTAAATTGTGGTATAAAATGTAACATATAATCGATGGTTGATTAGTTGAAGAGTAGAAATGAATTGTAGATAAAGATAAAATTCTGCAAAGAGCTTCCGCGACGATTTGTGTGTTTAGGTATTGCTTAATATTTGTACACTGTTGATAATTATCGGAAATTCAGCTCAATCGACAGCCCGCAACTAATGGCTGACAAATGTGGCCAGCCTACCACACTCATCGTGATGCATATGTATATAGCTCAGTCCTCTGATTGTTGACTTATTGTATGCCCTACGGGGTTTAATGTATATACAGGGAAATATGTACAATCTGCCCCTCTCGTCCTCTCGGTGGAGACAACGACATTCGTCATCTGTGGCGGGAGGAAATCGTCGTATTGTCAAGCATCGCCCAAGTGCAAACAATGATCGACGAGCACGTCTCACCCATGTGGTGGTGGTGGATCGGTTTGATGTTAGGCTGATAAGTGCTATTAATATATATGATGTTGCAAGCAGAATTAGATTATATTGCGAATACTAACAAGCCAGATTTTGATTTATATACGATCAGCGTTTAATGAAAATTAAAAAAAAACGTCTTTTGTCATCGGAAAAAAATTATTTCGCGGTTTAAACAGCTCTAATGCAAGTCCCCAATGATAAAAAAACAGGAAAAAAATTCAAATCACTAGAATATATATAGAAAAAATTTTTTTGAATATTAAAAAGAAAAAATTTTAATAAAAATTATTAGAATACGTTTTTAAATGTTGTTGAAACAATTATTTTATTTTTTTTCTAGATAAAATATCATGAAAAGTGGTTAGACTATGATTTATGATGATTTACAAAAAAAAAAAGGGTCATATTTTTGACCTTTTTTGCATTAGTTTATTTTATAGAATCAATTTAAAATGTCCATTTGACAGTGGAATTAAAATGCCCAAACATAAATATTCGTTTCTCTATTTTTTCTTTTTAGTAGTATATATCACGACATGAATATGGAAAAAAGCGAAAATAAAAAAAAAAAAGAGAAAATTTGAGAGACATGAGACAGATTGGTCATTGAAATAAAACAGTCGTATACAAAACAGAGCGCATATTATTTATACTCAGTGTATATAGCACAATATAATTGGCCTCCATGAGTTGGAAGGTGCTTCGGAAAAATTTAGTACCTGCAGCGTCCGGCCGCGATGTGGGGAAATAGCTAGATGCTCCAAACCGGAACCGTGTCTCTAGTAAATATACGTGTCGCTCTTTGCTTCGTGCCCAACCTATGAACAAACAGTCGTTGCTATACAATTGCCGAGCTGTGAACTGTTTCAGCCAATTAATAATAATTGCTCAATGGTCCCCAAAGTTTGCAGCGGATGTGCCTCTCGTACATCACTGAATATTGCACGGCATTCTCACTCTAGTAAGAGTTGTAGATATCCCATATCTATATATATCTAGCTTGCTAGTATACACAGACACACAAAACCATTATCATACAGTATATATGACAATAAATAGTTGTAGTAAAACACACAGCACACCATAATGCCTTTGTAATAATAATTCCTGCAGGCTATTTTACCTCAAGACTGGATTATAGTGATGACTTTTAGCCCTACTTACTTCTCTTGCTCGTGGCTTTGTTGGCTTTTCCCAAGTACAGATCTATATACTTAAATCATGATGTGCGTGCACAAATCTCCGTCTTGAGCAATACAAATGTTATACGGATGCTGTGTGAGAGGGCGTGGAAAAAGTAGTAGGAATTTGTTGGACAGCATTGTTTCCCTATTGAGAAAACCGGTTTTTTTTTTTTTCTTTTTCCTTTTTGACCGACAAATTATTTGTCTACTTTGTTTCAGACATTGATAAATTTTTTTTTTATTACTCTTTTGTTTTTAGATTCAACCCATCATGCATTTTTCAATGTACTATATATAATTAAAACAATGAAGCAAGTTTAATATCTCATATTTCATGTATACAAAGAAGAATAATAATATTCTAACAATCTTATTACGGGATTGATGTATTCTGTGTTTTCAATATAAAATTTTTCTATTGTTCAGAATTTCAATTAGTAAGATAGCAGATTCCAGATATAAGTTCGGGTTGAGAATACGCTTGAAAAAAGAAATAATATAAAAAGTTTGGAGTGGAATTAATATTTTATAATAGAACAATAAATGGCGAGGATATTTAAAAAATAAAATTCATATGTCTGAATATAAAAGAAAGCCATATCAGCATTGCAGTATGAGTGAATGATTTTGTGATAGACATTGAAGTGCATTATATATCAATGAGGTTATGTTTGATGTGTCTGTCAGAATTGTTGAAATTTTTTTCAAAAATATAGTAGAGAGATAGAGTGAGATTTTAAACGAAAAATCCTACCTTCAGACGTCAATCTCCTGACCGACATCACGAAAATGAAGTTGCGGGTACTGGGCGGCAATTGGCGTGGGTGCTGTTACCCCAGTAGACAGTGTTGTTGTTCTTGATGGCTCAAGAAAACTCTTGTTACTTAATTCAGCATAATATTCACTTGAACGTTTAAGTGTTCTCTTATGATTAGCCTGATTGTAATTGCTTGTAGGACAATCTGATGTATTGTCTTCATAATAATGTGGATATGATATTTTATAACTTTCTGGAATGCCTAATTCTTGAATTTGACCAAAACTTGTTTCACAAGATGTTGGTGGAATTGTATGTGAATTAATATCAGATCTCCGATTTTCCGAACGTCTACTGTGTGTTTTAGATTTTCTCTCGTGTTTACGATATTTTTTACGTTCATTTCGTCTCTGTCCTGTTGATTGACGACTATTACTACGTGACTGATGATGATCATATGTGAGATCCAAGTCAAGTCGATCTCCTCTTAGTAGAGATAACGACACAGACTCACTGATATGACCGTTGCCATTTCCATCGCTGATACTTCCGTCTTTCAAACGATGTAACGGATTTTGACGTGTTGTGTTGTTAGCGTGGACTAGTGAGGTTTGTAGGGGACTAATTGTGGATGAATGATACAGGCTTTGCGTTAGTGGCAGTGTTAGTTGGTTGGAACTGCTGCTTGGATAGCTGTACTGCTGCATTTCCTGATGTTTTTGCTTTTGATAGTACTCTTTGTAGTCATATGCGTTGATTTGCTGCAACAAGCAGTTAGGAATATTAGTTGCAATTGTGTCTATAGTGAAATTTATCTATTATTATCTTTAAGGTTTTTTTTTCTTTTTCATTTGACAATTTAATTTTTTCTCTAGGATATTTATAGCGATAGCATCAGTTGTGTGTACTAGTTGCTGCTATTTTTTTTTTTTTTTTTCAAAAAAGTGATAAATAATAAATATTGCAGCAGAGACAGTGATATGAGGGGAAAAAGTGATTTTTTCTTGTTTGATGATTCAGTGACTTACTTGACAAGTGACGAACATGCATAAGGAACTGGTTGGTTGATATGTCTTCTTCGACGAAAATTCAATATATCCGCGGTTAAAATTTGTTGGATATTTTCAGCTTTGCAATTTTTTTTTTTTCACTCCTCTTTTTCGTCTTGTTATCTTTTCACTTCTATACCTCTCATGCATTATGGTATTTTCCGTTCTCCTCATTCCTTTCGTTCATTCTATGCCTTCATGTGTATGTATAGGAGTTTTCTCTTGTGCGCGCGTCCGTGCCACTGTGCTGCTTTACATCTAGGTTGGTAGATATACGCAATTCATACTTGGATGTAGGAAATTTGATGAAAAAGGAGGTACTTCGTGCTTTGCATAGAATAATCTACAACTATAACCCGAATCTGATTCACCAAACATCCCCTCAAATTTTTTTTGTCGTTGAGATTACACGTTATTTATACTTGGTAATGATTTGCAATTATCTCTTGTCATTATAGGTCCAATAGAAGACATGTATAATGGTTCTAATTAATGCTTAATACATATAGATTAATGGGTTATGTCTGGTAGAAACAGCTTATCCGGGCTTGAGGAATTTCGGTAGATTTTTCTTTTTTTATTTCAGTCTTTTGTATTATTTTTAGTAGATTTCTTCTTTTTTTTTCTTACAGTTATCCAATGTGTCTCTGGCTGATATTTGGATTAAACTGAATTTAGAGTTGTCGAGTAAAAGGCTTTTGTCTTAAAGATTTAGCGTAGCATGTTATCCCGAAGTGTCAGCTTGTTTGAAGTTGAGGCGAAACAGAATTGTCCAAGTGTCGTCTAGTTATGTGTTTCAAGTAATGTTCTTGTGATAAAATGTCTGTATATGGCTGTATACTGTATATTTTACAATGAAGCTTTTCTACAGTACGAAAGAGGATAGCCTCTAATGGCTTTTGCAACCACACGATAGTTGCTTTATCTTATCCTTCAGAAAATTGTATCTTTTCAATTTTTTTTTCTTTTTCTCCCAATTCTAAAGCTATCTAAAGATTGCCCATCGTGATTATACGCGTATATAGAGTCCCTTGGTGTTTCTACACAACTTAAGTCACATTTAATCCTTAATTAATAACTCTTGAAATAGCAAAAAAAAAAAACAAAATTTCTCTGACTTTTTCTCAAGTTGAAAAAAATTTTTTTTTCTTTTTTAACAGAAAAATACATTTGATATGTATATATACATTTGATCAGAGTCTAATCATTCGAAATTCCTCAGTGTGATTTATTAAAAAAAAATATATATACCGAAAAATACGTGACTTTAACGACAAACCTTGTTTGAGTCAGCTGGAAATACAGGAGGTGGAACGTTTTGATAAATATGTTGGGTAAGATCGGTGGTTTTTCGAGTGCGTGGCATTGGAATTGGTGGCAGTAGTGACGACGACGGTGGTGGAGGAGTCTTTGAGCCAGTGTTTGCTTCATTTAACGTCAAAGGCGATCGAGAGCTGGAGGATGAGGATCTCTGAAGTGTAGAGTCTGGTGTAACTTGAGGCGTTCTTGTTGGTGTATTGGCTTCAATAGTGCTGGTGCATGATCCAAGTTTGTGTGGACAAGTTTTAATAATCGGTATAGCATAAAGTTGATAATTTTTTCGATTATTATTATCACGATGTTTTCCACACAATCTTAATGAATAAAATTGCGTTTGTTTACTATGTAGCTTACGTCTTCTTGGCTTTAATGTATTATATTTTAGCTCAGGTGAATTACTTCTTGGCATATTGTGCGAGCTATAATGTGGTCCTAAATGACTTGGCGTTGATTCGTAACCGGAACTGCCGCCACAGACGCTGCTGCTGCCCACTCGTGAGGGACACTGTGAGGACAACGACGTTGTCGTTGTTGTTGTTGTCGTTGTTGAATGCAACGTGCCATGCAAAGCCGAAACTCGAGCAAACTTAGGGGAAGCCACAAACTAAAACACAAATGTGTAGGCGTTGCGTCGCGTGACGTCGCCATCACCAACTACTGTTAAAACACATTGTTGAGTGTGTATATGGATGTGTGCAAGTGAAAAGCCATTGTATACAGCTATTACCTTACCTGTTTTGCTTTTCGTCTATACATTCAGCTGAGTTATATTCGACAGTTTATGGAAATTTATCGGGTCAACGATATATGCGAACAATCAATGCAGTTAAATCTATCTGGAGTGTGTTTGTAGGTGCAATTGTGTTGGTCGTAAAGATAACTAGGTTTTTAAACGAATTTATTGACTCTTTGAGTTCTCTCTGACCTGTGTGAGAATGAAGCTTTCACTGTTGTTATAAATCACCTAGTTGGATAGGTATATACTCTTGCAACACGCAACAACCAAAATCGCGTCGCGTCTTATGCAAATACAAAATGATACATATTAATGTCATTTGTTCGGCCTTAATGGTTACGTTCCGGCGCCTTAATTCAAACAATTCGTCCAAGCGAGCCTTGTGGTTCAAATGCGCGTGCATGTCCGCAGACATTGTGTTGTTGCCGCATGTGCAAATGTGTGTACACATATATGTGGATTCAGTGAGAGTAAACGCGAACGAGATTCTCGCGAATTTGGCGTGGTCGGAATCCCAAATGAATTCAATATTCGTGTACGATGGCGACTGGCGCGGGTATATGTGCGAATTCGAGAGTCGAGATGCAGCGTATCCGAGCATCTGCCCCATCAGAGGGTGGCACAGGGCGATGAGTGTGTGAGAGAGAGGTGATGATGATCACAATGCAATTGCGCAGGCGTTTTCACTTGGATGTGTAAGCGATTGCCGTCAGAAACAGTGGAAGGATTGTGTGTGATCTTGAAATGATTATCGCGCGCTCTACTCCATATATATTTAAAATTCACTCACTGGCTCTGCACGTGACAGGAAAATTTTCTACCGTGCCCGGCCAATTGATTGCTTAGATAGTGCATTGAATAAAATGCCATGAAGATATGGCAGAAATACCGTGAGATTTTTTAGCATGACTTTTTTTTTCTTTGCTTTTCTACGCTGCGATCTTTAAACCACTCTCTCTCTCAATGGCACTTGGGGCTGCAATGTGAGCTTACTCGTCAAGGGTAGAATATGTAGGTGGAGTAAATTCACGTATGTTATGCCTCAACTGTCGTGTCGCGTTTTTTTCTGGTTCTGGGTTGTGTTATGTCATCGTTTCGTAGTAGTAGGGACTTTGCTAATGGTACTCGCGTACTCCAGACATTCGGGGAGTCATTTATCATGCTTCGGAAAATCCACTTGTTAGCGAGCACCACGCTACTATAGTCACGGTAATAATAATAAGGTGTACCTGTATGTATCTACATCTTGAGCGCGCATAGTGCTTGAAATAAGAGACTCTGGTCGGGTTCTATGACGTCTGTCAGTAAGTTCTCATTAAAAATAATTTTCCGTAAATTTCAAGAGGAAAATTTACTTTGCAGGTGTATAAAGCGTGGTTATATATGGATATATTTATTGTTTGAGTGATTTATCACTGCTGTGTTCAGTGGATATGTGCATAGGTGTGTATAGTGTTTGTTGTGTGTTGGTGTACTATTGTTCAATTACTATGGGTAATTATAGCAAAGTACGATTGAATGCACGCTCGATTTACCTTGTTGGGTGGTGTCTGAATTCCATGAAACGGAAGATTCTCGTAAAATGTCTTTGTTTCGAGATCAGGAAGAGCCTCAGAAACGCTGTCAATGTGACTATTGTTCTTGGCAGGATGGCCAGGATCTGAAATGAGACAGATCATTGACGTTAGTTATTCATGTTAAAGCAGATGGAAAATTGTAGTATATGGAATAAGGAGTGAATAATTGTCAGGAATATGGAATTAGTTGAATTTTTCTTTTTTCCCCTGTTATAATACTCAAGTACTGCTAGGTTTTTTTTTTCTGTTGAAAAAAATTAAATGAAAAAATTTACCAAGTATGAAAAAAATCTGGGAACTTGGAAAATTTTAATTGCTATCATTTGATTATTATAAATGAATGTAAACATATATAAAATTTGTAATATATACAAGTGGAAGGAAAAATTGTTAGGAAAATTTTTCTATATAATTAGTGGAATTTTTTGTTTGTTTGTATTGTTCCGATTTTTTTTTTTTTCACTTCATAAGTAACTAAATTGACAATAATTTTTTATACCAAAGCATCTTATAGAAAAATTTTGCCAAGTATATAACGAAACAAAGGGCACTTGGAAAATTTTAATTATATTCGAAATTCCAATTGGAAAAAGGAGGGAAGAATTTGCTTTTAATTTTTTTTTTATAAACTTAAAATCAATTATTTAGATCGAAAAAAATCTAATCGAAAAAATTGGCCAAGTATGAAGATACAAAGAGCACTTGGAAAATTTTACTTATATCATAAATTTCAATTAAAATCATTGCAATAAATAAATACAATAAAGTTAAAAAAAGAGGAGAAAAAAATTATTAGGAATATTGTATGGAATTATAGTTTAATTTGTTGTCTGTATTGTTCTTAAATTTTTTTTTCTTACATAAATTTAACATTAATAATTTCTTATATCAAGAAAAAATTAATGAAAATTTTTTTTTACCATGTATAAAGAAAAAAAAAGCACTTGGAAAATTTTAATAATTTTATATTGATAAATGAATTTTTATATAAATATATAAGAGGGTGCTGTTGAATTTAGCTGAAAAAATGTCACAGAGTATATATATAAGTGTCTTCAATTATCAAATCATCAGCAGCTTAATCGCGTTTTTTTTTTGTCATCTAAAATTGCAGCATGCAAAAAAATGTCTTTTTTCTGCCATGATACATATGCAAAATAATGTTCTTATACATTATTAGAGTGCAAAAATTCATATAGAGGTACAGAGACACGAAGTGTGAATGAGATGAGAATATATAGGCATGTATATATGTGTAAAATACGCGTATATACATGCATATACATGTTACTTAACAAGTGTGTGGCTATATAGAAAGTCTCGCGCGCGAGAGAATTGAAAACGTGCTGGCATGCAAACACATTTGGATGCTGTTTTACGTACCTGCTCCGGGCTTTTTACGCTTACGCGATGCATTGGCGTTGGTGTTGATGCTAACACTACCATTGCTGCACTTGCCAGCGTTGCTAGAGTCACTGCAATTTGGTTCGGCAAGCGTTGCAGCGTCACGCGACATCCGTTGATGTCGTGGTACTATTCTTTTATAAGTCACAGCTGAAGGAAACAACACACAGACAGTGATACTGCGGTTTTTTTTACAAAAAAACATTGACATACTCAAGCCTTATGTGCTATGCATACCCTAATGTGTGACAATTTGTGCTTATATATATTGCTCGATGAAAGGGGGCGAAGAGCAGAGGAATAACTCGTGAGCAAAAGAGAAGCATCACACACGAAAGACGCTGTACGATGATGCCTGGAGGCTATGGTAGACCATTTACGCGTGAAAGTATACACAGTCACATGCCTTTCGACTTTTATCTTGTCTCAGCTCTCGTCTTCCGTTCCTTTCAATTTTTTTCATCCCCCCCGTATATATTTTTTTTTTTTTTCGTTTTTTTACCTTGCCGCTGGCGATTGCACCTGAATTGCCACAATCTTGGGTGCCTTTCTTCCGTGACTTTAGTTTAAGAAAAATTTATGTTCAACCTTCGCTCGGTCAACTGAGAATCGTTTTGACCTTTGTAAGTGATTGTCAGTAATTGTGCAAGAGATTTAACAGAAAGTCTATATATTTTTTGCTTATCTTTGATGATGTGAATTTATAATCAAGTTTTTTTTTTTCGTTTGTTAGGGGGTTAATCAATGTGGTTAATGATGAGTAGTGATTCTTCTTACCTGTTTTATCTCTGGATATTCCGGGAAACGAATCGGGCTCTTTTAGTTGAGTGCTGAACATAGCTCTTATTCTATTGGCTCGTGCAATCATGCCCTCGTCGTGGACAATCGGTATGGGAATACCCATCTGACCGAATGTTGTTTTCCCTCGCCTAAATGGCCTCACTGGTCGTCGGCTGACGATTGTATCACTCCCTCGCGAACGGTATCGATCGCTGTGATGATGATGGTAGTTCGTCGAGCTCGAGTGCATTCGCAGATTTGAACTCGCGTGCACAGAGTTTAATCCTGAGCTTAGGTTGTGCGTGCGATTAATGTGCACTAGAACTCCCGGTTTCAAAGGCCAGCGTGGCGCCGGGCTCGAATGCAGGCTTGAGCAGTGTCCATGCGAACGAATTGACTCGCTTGGACTTGGAGGACCCCCATCCGGACTAGCAATTTATATTAACATCAATGCTAGGCTATTTTTTAAACTATTCAAAGAGTTTTTGAAATTTTATCCTGCCTATGTCATAATGTAAAAAGAGAAATTTTTTTAGGGATAAATTTTTTTTTCTTGTCATTAGTGGGGAATAATTCGATAGAGAGGATAAGTTTGTTTATAGTTGAAGCTCATTTCCCCTCGAAGATCCGGCTCTACTGGTGATGACATGATAGCCCACGGTTATTTAGACAAATAAAACAGTCTGCACCGCGGGTTTTGACGTATTTTCATCGCTTAAACTATTATTGTTGAAAGAGGAATAATAATTTTAATGGTAATGTGAGTAAAATGAAGAAAAAACAAGGGACGATGGAGAAGTGAAAATTGAGTGAATGTATATATTTTAGCTTGTTGATATAGTATATTTAATGGATTTCAAACGTCCACGCGGCGGCACGCAGGTCAACAGAAAAATTTGACTGCATTTTCTATAGATTTTTTGTTTCAGTCGTTTCGTGGAATAATATTTGATAAAACATTTTGTTTGTATTTAAAAGCTTTTATAATGTATTTTTACTTGTCATATGTTTTTAAAAATAACTTTTTATTGAAAAGTTTATAGATATTTATTGAGATAAAATTTATTTATGATATTTAGGTGATTTTAGTTGGAAAAAACAGTGAAATTTCGATTTTGTGGGCTTGAGTGGTTGGTAATGAAATTCTTGAGAAGAGATTATCTTGTTGTTTTGCAGAATAAGTGTGTATGCGTAACTTTGCCTTGGCGTATGACACAAATAGAGAAAAGTTTCTGACGGTGAATATACATAGTGCGCGCAAGGGTCGTAAGATGGCTTGTTATTGAATTTTACTTTCCACCCGCATGGGATTCAACTACATTCACGATATATTATCTAAAATTGAAAAGTCTTGACAGCAATTTTATTTTTGATTTTTAAGTCTTCTCAGTAACTTGGTTTTCAGTGTATTTAATATTTCTCTGGTTTTCACGTTTTATATTTCTTGAAATTGCTTTATTCAGTGCAAGGGATAATTTATTTGATTTAGCAATGTTATTTAATTAATTGTTAACAATTATTTAGGTAGAAAATTTTTTTTAAAATTTTTTTCTCGTTTTCAATCTTCAAGTTCACTTTATCTGATGTATGTCTGACTATTTTAAAACTTATTCCCTGAAATCTGAATTTTTATTGGAAATATCGTCTTTTTTATTTAATTTAATTTATTTTTTCTTTTTTAAAATTACGATAGCAGGATAAAAAATCAAAATATAAACTTTTATCATTGAAATTAATAAAAATTTAGATGAATAATTAAATTTAAAGTGAAAATATGTAGATATTGGTGAATTTTTGTGATATTTATACTGTTATATATACCCGAATTGGTGCAAATGACAGAGAAATTTCATAACCATATTTTTTAACCAAGCCCATATACTGTGTGGTTGTTGGAAATTTTTTTGCTCTAAAAAAAAGCGAATAATCATGCGGATAATAAAATTAAATCCCCGAAGAGAAAATGTGTTCGGATTAATGTTGAAAAAATAACTGCAAATAAAATACATACAATTTTTTATTTTGTGTATTAATAATTATTTTTTAATAATTATTAACTTAATACCGGTGTGAAATAATAAAATTTTAGATAAAATTTCCGAGAAATTTGTTGCAGTCAGTAAATAAAAAATTACATATATAGATATTTCACGAAAAAAAAAAACTGGCTTAGGTGGATAGGAAAATGGAGGATTACTTTGTCGTATATGAAATGGTGGACAGTATAGAAGCGAGTCGTTTTTCACATGCGTTACTTCGACCGCTGAATCCGCATTCTATTTTATCATGTCATTTTTTTCTTTTTTATCCCCGAGCTTCAGGATTACGCAATGCAAATAGTGTATACGTAGTATTGTTGTGATATTCGATACTAAAAATATATAGGTATTTTCCCAGAACCAGTGCTTTTCATGATTGATGATTAAGAGTAAACCTGACGGCTTAAATATTTCTTTGCCACCATAAATATGTATATTCATTATTTTTTTACGCTATGAATAATTTTAATAGACCAGAATCGAGTTTATTATCCGTGTATTTACCTTGTTATTGTGCTATATAGTGGTTGGTGCTCTCACAATTGTATACTCTCGGTGGGTTTATTAAAAAAAATTTATGTGCCATCTCATATATATTTGCACACTCTGTTAATAAATTAAATAGTTTACTATAAAGCGATTCTACAACACATATGCAGTGATTTATAATTATTTTGTGGTTATAACACAAATAGCAGATCATTAGAGAAATGGGATTCATCAATTTTGACATAAGATTAAAAAGTTGAGGTTATAAAATACATTTGCAGATACCTCATACCTTATTTCCTTCACTTTGGTGCACTGCAACTACATCCGGCATCGTTATCGTTCGTTCTGTGACAGTGTGTATTGGTGCATAATTTACATGGCGTGCTGAAGCTTCCGCAAAAATAATTTTATGTCTATACAGTCAATTGAATTTTTTTTTTTCACTCTTTCTTCACTAAATAGCCATTAAAAATTATTTAAACTACAGAATATAAAATCAGTCAGCATAAAAGCCATGCAATTATTAACAAAAAAATATTTATATATCAATAAATTAATTAGAGGTTTTATGCTAAATTTTTATACGATAGCTGATACTTACTGTTCACGTTCCTCCAATGCGACCACGCGATTACTGTCTGTATTTTCGTTTAGTATGTCCAAATTACAAAGCAGAACAGAAACAAATAAAATGATGTTAGTGATTTTTTTGTTAATTTTTTTTTTTCTTTTTCATTCATGTTAATTATGTATGAACTGATTAGACGGAAAAAAATGCATATTTACAATAAAAATATATCATGTGTAAATTAAACTTATATATTAATATCTGTAAATTTAATTTATTATGTCATGTTATAATGCAAATTATGTTGGAGTAATTTACACATGATTTATCAATCGTTGATATGCTTCATTTACAGCCTATGGAGATATATATTTTTCAATGACTTCAATGACATTGTATTAATAATATTGGATTAATTACGAGTTGAAATAGGAATTTTTAAAGGCTTTATTGTTAATTAATTCCATTAAATGACTTTTGTTTAAATTAAAAATTACAATGATTTTTCCTGGACAATTTAATTTTTTTCATTCAGAATTTTAGTATCTCTGTTTCACTTGTAATAGTTTATTGACATTGAAAAAAAAAATTCTTATCTCCCAGTTCACAATATTAATGTGCCAATTATCTGTATCTCAATTTTATTTGTACCTGACAGGAGGGATGCCTTCAGCAAACGGCGAATTAATTAAAATCTAATGAATAGTATATATATTTATAATTGTATGTATACGATGAATATTATTTTTTTTTTGCATGATAAGGGAAAACTAAAATAAAATCTGGCACATGCATATAGTAATATATTCTGTTGCTTTGGGGAATATAAATATAATGAATGTAAAGGGGCGAAGGGTTTAGTTTCACACACAAGTATTTGTAAATCTCGTGTTCAGGCACGAGAGAGAGAGTTAGCGTTGAACGTGCATCACGAATTCATTAATGGCATGATCGGGCAACATGCAATGTGTGTATGGCGGCCAATCGATCGTAAAATAACCGCCTATTAGCACACATACTGGTTATTGTTTTCAAGTTTTTTCGTGTGAAAAAAAAAAAAAAACGTGATGAAAGGTGTAAATTATAAATGGTGAAAATTCATTTTTTTTTTTCTTTTTATATATATAATCGAAAACGCGATATAACGATTAAAATTGAAATTGTGATGAAATTCATTCAAGATTTCATGGCATCACTGTCAAAATGTCAGAATGTCGTATAGTGTTATATATTGTAATGTATGAATTTTTAATGGACAAGGGATCATGCTCAGTTATATTTTTAAATTAATAAATAATTTATACGCTGACTTACATTTCGCCTGTATCTTCTTGCGACGACACATCAGATAGATGATAATACTGCAGACAATTATCACCACCAGGATAACCACTGCGACAATTATGACAATGATGAGCAGGTCGCCCTCGAGGTGAAGCCACCACGGTAGATTACCTGCAATTCAATTTCGAATTATTTATTTATTTATAACATTCAATATTACTAACTCGTCAGGTGTCGAATATTGATTGAAAAGCACTCGAGTTTCAAGTCTTAAATAAATAATTAAGAATAGTTTACAATAACTATAAATTGATTATTTTTATATAAGTATTTATGCCTTTAGAAGAATCTTTTTTAATTGCTGTTATTTAATTTACTTTACCTGAACGTCCTTGGCGTGCTTAAAAAAGATATATATTTTTTCTTAATTGCTTTGTTATATAGATTATAAAGCATAAATCAGATTAGTGTCAAAGAAAACTTGAAGAAAATGGAATTTTTTTTTTTTTTTCAATTTAAATTGAGTTTGAAAAACGTTGGTAGAGTATAATTTATTTATTTTTAATATAGGAAAAAGAAACTGTTAATTAAATTGAATTGAAAAGTTGAAATATTGGAAAAAATTGATTTTTACTATGCATATAATTTTATCCTGCTATCTCTTACTCGCAGTTAAGGGACATTAGTTAATGCAGTTTATAGGATTAGGTGATGCTTGATATTATATTCATACCTGGAACTCCTTGTTCACAGGGCACTGAAGGCCCTATCGAATTGTTAGCTATGCAGATGTAAGTACGGAAGTTTGTAACTGTATTATCCAATAGTAGATAACTTTTGCCATTGCGAATCTGATGAAGTTGACCCAATGAGTCGTTGTCGCTCTTCAAGGACCAAGTAAAGTTGGCCTCTTTTGGATTACCCACAGCTGAACAGACAAGATAATCCTCGCCTTTTATACGCTCCTTATTTATTTGACACTCGGGTTTATCTGAAAAAATATACGTAGAAAAGAAAAAAAAAAGAAAAACATTTTCTTTTATTCTCTGCAACATTATTTGATCAAGCGGGTAGTAGCAAATGACTGATATTATTCGAAGGCAATTTAGAGTGAGTGATTTAATTTGCTGATATCAAATTTATCATCACCCTTTTTATTCTCGATCGTTAAAATTGCTTGAAAAAATAATTTTGTTGTAAACTTACAGAGAACATTTAAATATGTTGTGATATTTTGACTTCCATGACGATTACTGGCTTCACAAATAAATGTTCCATTGCTACGTTTAGGTACTTTAGCTTCAAAAATTAATACAGCACTCTGTGATATTATTTCATTTGATCCTTCGCGATACCAACGAAATGTTGGCTCAGGATGTGCAACAGCGCCACATTTTTCACTGTCTGGAATATTGTCCACAACAACGTCAATAATTTTTCGAGATATCGTCATGTTTTCAGGTGGAACTGAAAGTAGAACATGAGATTATTTTGTGTGTGAAATGAATTTTTTTTTTGCTTTTCTTTACTTACATTCAACCTGAAAGTGTGTTGTACTCTTAACTCCTTCACCGACCTCATTGCCACTGCTCTCACACGTGTACTTGTCATTGTCTTTAAACCTGTCGAGCTCATTGTTTGGCCAGGCATCTAAATTCCAAGTTAAATTCGACTGAATGCTCTCAAAGTCATTTGTACTTGGATCAGCTGGGTAGTAGATATTGGATACGTAATATCTATCGCTTGTTAGGAAATTAATTGGTGCATTATTCTTGATCCATGACACGTTGCAGATGGGCGAGCACTCGACCCGACATCCGATGCTCACGTTAACCGCATTGTACACGTAGCCATGGTAGGGCGGTAGTGGATGGATAAAAGCTGGTGGTGCTGTTCAATGAAGTAAAGTAACATTATTCGTATACCCGTTTTTTTATTTATGCCTTTCAATTATCGATTTCAATTGGGTAGGAATATAATTATACGCATGGAATCATTGTTTAAACATGACATATAATCAGTGTATTGTTTATAGGAGTATAAAAGATAGTTGTAATAAAAGTGTTAATCAAAATTCTATTGTGTTCAGCTCGAATTTGTTTTGTTATCATTGAAAATTTGTTGGATATCTTAAAACAAAAATTTTTAAGTATACGAGAAAGAAGCATCTGATTTTATCTGTATTTTTTCTTTTTTTATTTTTATGGAAAAAACATATATCTGATTATATCAATATTTTCAAACATGTCTGGGCGCTCGAATATTAATAACACAATGGTGTTGATTTTTTTTAAATTACCAGCATATTTTTTTTACGCTTTATTTGTTTGCTATTGAAATCTATACCTTTAGAATCATGGAATGAAAGCCTCTAAAATATAACAAAAAAATTACTGATGAAAAAAAAAAATTGTTATTGTGTATAAAATGAAATAATTGAATTTTTTGCTCAAATTGTAAAAATACTGCTGTATATTTTTCAACTTTTCAAATATAACTAAACGAATTAATCAGTTATTGATTAATAAATTCAAGGGATAAATTGCGTAAAATTATTGCGGATAAAATAGCATATAAAACGTGAAATAAAACAAATTTAAGCTTGTATAGTATACCTGTAACGTCAATAAATGTCGTGGCAGGATCACCATCACCAGCTTCATTGAATGCAATGCACGTAAAGTTGGCTTTGGTCCTCAGATTCACAGAATCAATAGAGAGAACAGCTTTTTCTTGATCGGCTAGACGATGCATTCCACGAATCCACTTGTAGCCAGTGACTGAAGGCCGTCCAGGATCGATAACTGAACAGGTGATATTGAGTGCTGAGCCTTTGATGACACGCTTTGGATGATAAGTAATTGTCGCAGGACCAGGCTTATCTAAATGAAGTGGCAGAAAAAAAAGATTCAATAAATACAATTAAACGATGAAGAAAATATAAACCGATGTGTCTAATAGTGATGTGACAAATGGAGCGTACAGTAAACGACGACAGGAGTGCTCGGTGAAATTGGACCCCATCCGGCGTCGTTGCGACCCTCACACGAATAATTTCCATGAAACGAGCGACCCACTGCCTCCAAGAGCAATTTGCTTGGATCAATGTCGCAGAACGTCGAAGTGTCGTCCATAAGTGTGGGTGTTGAATTTCTCGTGCAGTCGGGTAACTCCTTCAGCAAGTCACCGTCAAGGTACCATCGTACTGCATTCAGACTCAAGGGATTTCCGGTTACGACGTTGCACGTCAACGAAACATTAAGACGATCTGCCTCATTCACTGGAACTTCTGGCTCAACGATCACTTCAACCGTTGGCTTATCTACAATTCATATTTTATCATTATACACTCCTCTCATTGAATTCTCGACAGATGTATAAAAATTCGATAAAACGATTAGAATTGAGAAATCGATAATGTTTGAGTGTATGTAAATCTTGTTTTTTGTTTTGTTAAATTTAAAAATTCAATTTTCGATATGGGCATTTTATATGTTGGAGATTTCTCGTGGAATCTATTTGAAAAACATGAGGAGTCTGTGAGAAAATATATATATTTTGCTGAAGATAGTCTGTATAGAAATATACATAATATTTATATGCGTCAGATTGAATTGAACTTACACAAAACAGATACGTTGACAAAATCTTCAGGTGTTGACTGTCCTACACTGTTACTGAGTATGCACGAGTACGTGCCCATGTCTAGAGCACTTGCATTTTTCACTGTCAGTGATGTCTGCTCGGTGACGCCACCCTCGTAGTGGTCCTCAGTGAGTGTCAGCTCTTGCTCGTCTCGTAACCTTTTGTGTACACACAATGATCATAGTACATGGTAGAAAAACAAGTATAAACATATTCTATTCTTATATTTTTCAAGTTGATATTTCTCACAATAATATATTTAAAATGAACTTTTCAATGTAAAAAATATAGCTTAAAATTTTATTTATTGATTCGTAAAAAAAAAAAAAATTATTTGTTTCTATAGAAATGGTTAATAAACCAAATTGAACAAACAAAATTTTGCCCTAGAGCAATTTTCTCAATATTCCGCCAGTGTTATTATATATACATGTGCTGTTACATACAAATATTATTAGCAAATGGTAAATGTTACCGTGTTAAAACTCACCATTTAACTGAGGTTAAAGCCGCAGGATTTGCTTCATAGTCACATATCATCACAAAGTCTTCAGTTTCATTAACAGTAATGTTGCTCGGTTGCAGTCGGACAATTGGTGTATCTGTGTATAAAACCATAAATTAATTTTTTAATTTCAACATTTAATCAAAAAATGTCATATGTTTAAATCTCTCTGACATACATTTTTTGTCGTTTATATAAAAAGGCATTGTAATTCATTTTACTATGACACTCTAACAATCTCTCTTTCTCTTTGCATCATATTAATTAAAATTGCAATTAAATTTTGAATTTAGAATTTATATACAACCAAGCTCACGAATCAAGTTTTAGTAATAGAAGTGAAGGAAAGTTACAATTTAGTAAATTGCAAGTGATATTTTCCCTGTACATTGAAGAAAACTTATATATGTATATTGTATAACATTTCTAGGATCAATGTGTGAAAGCTTCTCATGTATATATGATTTTAATATGTGTATATATCTATAGAGTATGTGTGCACGAAAACTTTGTCAATTTTGTCATGCATCTTTTACAAGTTATATGCAGCAGCAGCAGCAGCAGCAGCAGCAGCAGCAGCAGCGATATTAGGCTGTAGTTTCATGCATAATAAGCAGTCTTGGCAAACGGTGACACAATCCGCATGTGGAAAACGTGCCAGAGTCCTCCTCCTTGATCTCTCGTTGACTTGATTTATTTTTTATACGCGTGCACAGCATATTTATATTATACACCGTATTATTTGTCATTTTAAATCTAATGTGTTTTTAAATGTTTCACATGGATTGAATTAATTGGATGTATATACTCACAGAGAACTTCAATTGTTGTAGCTTCCTTCATAGGTTTGATTCCCTCCATTCGTGTGACTGAGTTCTCAGCGAAGCAACTAAATGTTTGACCATTGTCATACTCGGATGCTGTGAATGCAAGATAGCTGCTTGTTTCAGATGTTCCATCGCTCTGTAACCATAAATAGTAGTTGGTCAGTGTATTTCAAGTAAAATCCTTCCTCTGTGCTTTGCATAACAGCATGCAAATGTTCAGAATATGTTCAATCATTCGTTTACATGTGATAGAAGATTCGAATATATATTGTAATGGAATTGTACAACCATTCGACCTAATTCTCACCCTCACATTGGTTTACACGCTGTTGCTGGACGGTAGAGTATCGATTTAAAGTGTAATTGTCAGTGACCTATTCCATGAAAATCACAAACATTTTATAATCCTTTTTCTTCTTTTGTTATTTAACTTTGACGTCAGCTTGATTTTACGTTGATCTACCATTGAATATTATTATTATTCCATTTATTTGTGTTGTATTATGACTAATGGAGTTTTGAGTCAATAGTTTCACTCTTCATTATGAATATTGGTTGATAAATTTTCATGATAATTTATCGAGTATGTGGTTGTAATGTATTGTCAATATTTTAACAAATTCAAATGGCGCTTAAATTGACAAATTGTTCATTTTTAATTTTGATGTATATCACAGTTTTCGTTGTTTTTCATGCAGTAGATAAATTTATTTTTCAGCATTTAGTTATTTATAATAAATGTCAAATGTATCTCTATTAATTATTCCTGCGATGTTGGAACGTGATCTCTATATAGTTATAATCCAACTATTTCTCTCATACTCTATAGTATCCTGCACATGTTATGCAGATGATGCAAATTTTCCTGGTAGAGTTTAACAACTGCTTTAGTTTTCAAGGCAGGTTATTGTAATAATAATTAATTTAAAGGTTGAAATACGAAATTTTTCAAGAAGTAACTGAAGAAAAAGACATTGTTGACGATTGAATGTGTTAAAAAAAAAAATCTTAGTGGGTAGTAGAAAATTTTATCAATTGATATATTGCATGATGATGCAACTACTCGTCATGTAACGGTAAATCCTTTGCTGTCATACGTTATGTGATGTGGTCTCTGTAAAGCACGTGTATCTGTTTCAATATACGTAATATAAAAAGTTTTATAATATATACTAGTTTGATATTTCTAAAATAAGAGTCTACAGGTTACGAAAATTCAATAAAGGGAGATGAAAATGTAAATAAAATGTCACGTTTAGTATTTTGATGAAATAATATATTAGTTTTAGGGCTGATCTCACCCTCATACTCATTTTATACTCTCTCTCTGTGTGTGGCCAGAGAGTTGCCTTGGCGTTCTTGTGCACATTTGCCGCCTCGCCCGGCCACGGATTCACGGTTAAAGCTTCACGCAAATGCTCCGCTCAATACACCATTAACCCCTCGAATACCACACGGAATATGCGATAATTTTCAGTTATAGAATTGTCGATAAATTTTGCCAGAAATCGTCTATCCATCTGTGACTTTTGTTCCATGGTTTTTTTTTGTTGTTTATTTTTTTTTTTGTTCGAGCAGGTGCGGTAGAAGAAGTACACCGACTTGCAGAAGGGGTTTAATGGTTTTTCTTGACTATTTTCCATGCTGTCGACCTGGTTAATGGTTGTATTGAGCGAGTCTTTTGCTTGAATTAAATACAAGATTAGCATAGTGAGTTCAGTGCAGAACAAGATGTAGTGGTTTTGCTCTACCACGTAAAATTCGCTTTAATACCCCTGAAAAAAAATATCCTCCTTAAAAAAATGACAGTTTTTATTCTCTTGTTTTCGTAAAAAAAATTTTCAGCTGGATTAGCTTTATTGTGAATGAAAAATAGACTTTTTTATTTTGGTTTAGAGTTTTTAACGGAATCTCTCAGGTTTTGCCCTGCATAGTTGTTCATGTTAATAGACAATTTTTAAAGAGAAAACAAAATTGGAATAATTCACAAAGGATGCATATTTTTTATTTTTTCGTTCTTTTTCTTCTTATTTTTTTCTAGCGCATAAATTTATACAAGACGTGAGAGAAGAATTACCGTAATAAATAACATGAAGACGTATATACACAGACGCCAAAGTTTCTCGCGACCCTAGGCGATAAACCCGAAGCATATTTCCGGAGGATTTCTTACGGTCGTGTGCATATACGCTCCAATGCTTTGCCAGGTCTTACTCTCTCACTATACCTATCAGCCTTTTTCATTCTCACGCTTGTATTTAATAGATGTATACTAGTTTTGAAGCAGCAAAAGAGCGTAACGTGCAAGGACCTCTTATGTATTTTTTTATGTAAATATATATTTCTTCCGAGGATCATTGAAAATTAGGTATCAAATATAATTGTAAATTCTGTAACAAATAATATTAAATTAGCGTAAAAAAAAATCAAGCACTAAAAATAAATTGAATTTATACTTCTTTATGTGATGCGCGTCGAAGTATTATAGCGATTTTATGCTGCACATCAGTTAAATTTTACTCATCTTTGTACTTTCATCAGCAGACGAGTCTCTATCTTATGTGATCGTAAAAAAGAAAACCATTCACCATAGCCAGAGAGTAGTAAAGTGATTTTTACTATGCTAGCTAGCTTCGGTAATGGCAAAGTTGAGTAAAAATGGAAAATGTCGTTTTATAAAATTTCTTTCAGATTATAAATGTTTTTTTTTTTTCTTACATTTTTTTATATTTCTAAATATATATATAATTTATCTCTCAATTATTTTTTAAACATGATATATCCGTGAAATTGACATTAATTCTGATTTGTTTAAATTTCTACATTTCACCCAGTTAAACGATCATCGCTTGCTAATTCAATTTTAAAAATTAACCTCATTAAGAACTGTTTTTAAAAGGTATTTTTAGATTATTGATTTCAACCAGCAGTTGGATGTGAATTATTGGATGTAAATTATTAAATTAATGCAGAGTGAGTTGAGATAATAATAATCTAGTGACGAAAAGGGTCAGGAGATAAAGATGTGATGAGCGGTTGGGCTATTAGGATGGGCTGTATTGGCGAGCTATTAACACATATGGCAGTGAATCAAATGGTGGGAATTAAACCACAATGATTTTGGTACTTGAAGCGTGAGGACTGGGTGAATGCTCGCGTGTATATGTGGCTATATGAGAATATAGATACACGTCTGTGGCAAGATCGATGGTACAACATGAATCCACGAGTGTGTTTCGGTTGTGCGGTAGGATTTCAATCTTCTTTCTGTCGCAAAACATCGGTTGTGGTTGAGTACACCAGCTCTCCTGGTCGAGCACCGCAGTCGGTGTTTTAACGAGTCGATAATAGGAAAATTCCCCCTCGTGTAGACCATGGCTGCTGTATTGAGAGCTGTGTAGCACATGAGATATAGGTTGGGCCGCTTGATTGGCTAGTAGACTCACTCTCCAATTGGCTTGATCGCTGTTTAATTAGACACTTCTCCAAACAAAGCTAATTATCGACAGCTATGATTCAAGGGACAATTCAACATGACAAATATGTTTGACTATTGTCACATGTATATTTCTACCTAGCAATCATCGAAGTAATTGTAAAATCAAGTGGATGGCATTTTTTGTTTTCAGAAAAAAAATTTTATTTCTACTCATTCAACTCTTGTGAGATTCTTTTTATTTTTTTAGCTACTCACATTGTCGTCAATTTTCGTCTCAAACATCTCGAATCGTTCGTTGTCGTCTTTGAGCAGGTCTGTTCCATTGTACCACGTGACGTTGGCCGGTGGCCGAGCAGCACTCACTTTGCACTCCAGTAGAATCTTTGTGCCACTTACCACATGGCCCACCACACCTTTGACATCCATCCTCAATGGTCGTACTGAAAATTACATTGATGATCAATTTTCACGGATTTTATAGGGTAAATTTTTAGTCTAATATTTATGATGATAGAGTATTATATTTTTATGAGTGAAAGATTTCTTTTTTAATTTTCATCGTCTGCATATTTGTATAATTGTATATATTATTACAACAATTCGTACTTTTTTTGATACAAGCAGCAGATTTTAATTACAGTTTGTTTGGATGTATTTTTTAATTAATGTTATTCAGAAATGTGTAAAATGACAATATGTAAAAAAATTTTACTAACTGCACTCTTGGAGATGTCGGCATTAGCCGAAAATCCGGGGAAAATTGTCAGTTTTTGGTGTGAAAAAGTCTGGCGAACCCAAATTTATCGATAATTGCTCTGTGACGCGCGTTATGATAAGACACTATATAAGATAATATTTTTATAGTGAAGTTTCGTCCTCTGTTGTTGAATTCGTGTCTGATACACTTGTGCTATCGCGCCCTGGGCTTTGGCCTGTATCGTGTTCCCCGATTAAGTTGGACGAGCGTAACGGGTGAATGTCCTGATGAAGATGGATGAGCGGATGCATACGCACTAAGGGATATGCACATTGTCGGTGTAATGTCGATTTTATTTATAGCCTAAATCTTGACTCTCTTGAAATACTCTTAAATGAAAATTTATATCATGAATAAATAGCCAGGAGGTTCTGCCCATTAGAGCGAGATCAGTGAGGATTTTTTCCTTTTTTTTTGCTCCATCGAAGAATTATTTACCTCCCAGACTAAATGGGTTTATCGAAGCAGGTCATTAATCAAAGTTCGAGTTTATATCATAATTTTTTCTCCCCCTGGTTCTTCGCTTAAAGGTGATAGCTCTCGCTGCTATGTACCTATATGTGTGTGGCACAATTTAAGGATCGAAAACAAATGGGTTAGTTGGTGAAAAAAAGGGAAAATTGAGTAACATTGTAAAAGAAAACGAATGAGAGAAGTTATACAGGTATTATTACATCTCCTGAGATTTTTCGGTAATCTTGCAACGTGCAAGCACACGCCTTCAACGGATTTTACCCCAGGGTCTTTCTCGAGTTACTTTCATATTCTGACCACGGGCAAAACGTTTCATATATGTTTCATATTATCGCTTAACGACAGAAAAAAAAAAAAGAAAAACTTTCACGATAGAACTTGTATTTTGTGGGTGTTGTTGGTTTTATTGTCTTTGATATCGGAGAATATTTGTTTTATTTGTATTAAGGTAAAAAAAAAAAGAGTGTGTTGATAGCAAAATGGAATTTAAAATTGAGTTTTTTTTATTGTTGTCATTTTAGAGATTGAAAAAAAAAAAGATTTAATCTTTGTGAAATTAATTTGAAAATCTTGGCATAAAGTTTGCACCTACCGTGCACGTCGAGGCTGATGTCGACTGTTAGAGGATCAGCAAGTGCTGGACTGCTGACTCGGCATGTGAACGTAGCGCCTAATTCGTTGCGGCCAACTTGCAACTGCAGAACACTGCTTCCTATACCCACGGCATTTTCTCGGATTTTACTTGAACCAATTGCTGCGAACAAATTTATGAACGAAATTACAACTGATAATTGATATTAGGAGTATTTTTTTCATGATTTTATAAGTCTCTTGAATATAAAAAAAATTTTTTAAGCACTAATAATTGAAATTAAATAGGTAAAAAATTTTCTACTATCGCATTTCGTTGAATAGCAATGAAAGCTGGTATAATGTGATAATATGAAATTATTGTTCGTTTTCTCATCATTCATACGCTCTCATAATAACTGGAAAATCTCGGAAGCTTTTTTATCTTATTGAATAGCATACAGTGAATATATAATTTTTAATAGAATAATTATTTGTCGTAAAATATTAATTTGAATTAAAAAAATGTTAGAAATATATTTTATTTTAAATGTTTAGTTTTTTTTTTTGTAGATTATTTCATGCGAATTAATAGGAAAATTCTCGAGTTAAGTCTTGTCTGATTATGGATAAAGCAGGAAGAAATAAAAATCTTGTGTCAATCTTGAATGTAAAAAACCACAAAACCAAAACCCATTGCTCGTACAATGAGGGTACTAATTTGGAGGCAAACAATGTTGAGAACAAGAGAAATAAAAGTATCTAATATATATTTTCTCTCTTTCTGTTTCCACTATGCTCTCGGCGACAATTCTACTCGTTGAGCCCGGATTCTCCAACCCAACGGATTTACGTCAGCGCCGAGAATACTTTCGACTATCTACAGATCCTTTTCTGTTGCTCTCGGGATACCGTCATTTTATTTCGATTTAGAGTTATAAGTTTTTATAAGCGAGTTTTAGCTTTTGTGCAAACCTTATTACTCGAGAAAATAAAGAAAATATTCAACTATATTTTCTTAACCTATAAATACAATATTCATTTGGGAAAAAAATTTTTACACTTGTTAAATCAACTTTAAGTCGAAATATTAAATTATGAAAAATAAAAATTTTTTGTTAGTTTAATTAAAAATTATTAATTTAATTGTTTTATCGTTCGGAAAAATGATTTAATTAATTTCTTTCATAAAATATTAAAATTTAGTATTGAATTAATTTTTTTGGCAAGTTTCCAGTTTATAAATTAAATTCTCAAAGTTTAGTAAATTCTGACTGAATAACCTTAATATTAAAGTTCATTTGCGAGCAATGGATTTGGAGAATCTAGGTAATTGAGTTTATTGTTGTGAATCTATATATAGTTTCTATTTTCAGGTAGAAGATGCTTGTTTAGACGAAACGAGCATTAAGCTAACCGACATTGCCAGTATTCATGACCAAACTGTGGTTCAGTAGACACGCCATTTACTTTGATAATATCTGTGTGCAACTCTAGCAAAGTTTCTATATATAGTGTGTCTCCAAAGAACTTGTAGAAATAAGTCGTAAAATATATGGTAAGGAGATTCTGTGGCTTTGATAGTCACGATCTATGTCAAAGAAATACTTCAAAAGCTAAATGACAGGTACAAAAGTACCATCTCCATTTGCACAATACAGTTGAAATTGTTCATGATAAAATTATAAAAGTACCTTTGAGTTTCTTCCTACAATATTAGATTTTTTTTGGTCATATCAAAAAATTAATAACTCTTGATTGATATGACATTAATTTAGAAAATAATACTAACAGTATGAGAGAGAAATAAAAAAATTACTAAAGGTATTAAATGAATTATATAAATCAATCTGTTAGATGGCATTCTCAAGAATGTAATAGTTTTTTTTTTCTTTCTTTTTTTTTTTTTCGTGAGAAGACTCCTTGTGAAAGAAAAGTATGTTGGAACGATTTTCCAAGACTTTTACGTCTATCAGGAATTGACTGGTAAAAAGACAGAAAAGTTACAATAAATCTTTTACATTGAATACTTCTTTGCCTTCCGCTTGTCATAAATGTCTCTTTACAGATGTTCTTAGTACACAGAAAAGAAATAATATCTAAAGTACACGAGTAATAATTTATCGAGGATTAAAAATCTATAGTAAAATGGCTTTTATTGTTGTCCGAGGTGAATAATAAATTTTGTAAATTAATTAGTATGATAATGAAAAGTACCTTTGAGCCGTTGATCTCCTTTGTACCATTCTACCAGAGGCACTGGTTTTCCTTCGTCGCTTTCACAGTTTAATGTTATTGTAGTGCCTTCGTTGATAGGACCTAAAACTGTTCCTGAGGTCAAATTCGTATTGTCGTCCTCCTCGGTGAGTCGTACAAATTTTGGACGTACTGAAACATTCATTACATTAGCTCAATTAAGTTTATATTTAAAATTTTCGTTGCTTAAATAGTTGGATAAAAATATCTTTGGCCATTTGAAAAGATCTAACAGATACTTGAAAAATGTAATTTAGATGAGAAATGAAAAATTTAACTTTGGTGATTTCTTAATTTTCAAATAGGACTGATTGTAAAATGATTCGTTGTAAGAGGTATGTGAATTTCCCTTCTATTCGTCGCATTGCGACGAAAGAGGGAGGAAAGCAGAGATAGAGAGAAAGAGAGTGAGTTTGGTAGCATTATCAAAGTATAAAAAAAAAAAATGAAATGCAGGGGTTGGAGAAGCTCGACGAAATTATGAATTGAAGTTCCGAATATGAATAAACTTTTCAATAAGAGCGCGAGACCTTCTTGCCATCGCAGCTGGCAGGATATAGGCGTTATAATATTATATAGGAATTTTCTATATTTTATATATATCAATTTTTCTGTATATTTAAATTTTTTATACATATATAAATTTATATAAAAGTTACAACTAAAAAAAAAATTGTACATTTTGAACTGTAAAATTCTTTTAACTTTATATATATTTCTATTTTTTTTTAATAGTATATGCATGAGGTTATTTGCAGTATAGACTAAATTATAGGTATATAAAATAGTTTAAGTATATTATACATATATTGGATGTGAGATAAATCATGTGGATTTAAGGGTAGCATGCTAGAACGTAATTTCTTAAGAGTAAACCAACTTTGCAACAGTACTTTTAGTACTTAAAAAAACTTTGAGGCGAGAGAAAGCATTTATTTTCAAGCAGGGAATCAACTATATATATTAAATACTTTCAAATGTTCGATAAAAAGAAGTTTCATGAGACGTTAAGGTTTCTTTTAAGAGGCTCACTTTTCTCGAATATATATAACTATACAAAAAGATTTATTTACATTTATCAAGAAAAACAAATGTTTATTAAAAAACTTTTTTTTTTCTTATTTATATTATTATGATTATTATTGTTATTATTTTTTCCATGAAAAGGTGAAATTTCAAATATGTACTATTTCATTTATATGACGAAATTTGGTTTTCGCTCCGGGGAATGTATCAAAAACCTTATGGAATTAGAGAGTGGAAAGATCCGGGATTTAAACTGTTGAGTGTAAATAGTCCAACATGTACAAGCATATATTTATATATAGCAATTATGACGAGAATGAGGGAAGGGTAGATTCACCCTTTTCCAAGGCTCTCGAGTTTCATTTGCATTACCGCTTTGTAGTTGTGACAATCAGTACGAGAATTGAGGGAAAAAAGCTTTTGACCACTGCGGTGAACGAGTTACAGGAGTAAAAGAAAACGAGATGGTTTCCTCATGCTATATATCTATTAAATTTCAAAGCTCTGCTAACTCGTCATTTCTGTCATTATCAATTAATTGTTTAATTTAAATTCATACAAACGTGGAGATATCAAACAATCAAATTATGCTTCTTTAAATTAGTACTATTTTTTTTTTAATTTATTAAATTTTAATCGAAAATCAAAGGTATTAATTTTAATGCTTTTAAAAATCCAATTGAAATCAAATTATTCAGGATAGTATAACTAAAAAAAGTACAATAATTTTTTTTTTTCAATTTCTCTTGATTTTTTTCAAACATTCATTTTTTTAAATATCTTAAAAACGATGCAAAAATCGAAAAAAAATTATTCTACATTTTTTGTATAAAATTTAATTTCCAAAAATTTATTTGTCTTAATATTTTTCATTATTTTGCTTGCTTATCGAGTTATCGCTAAAAAATCAGTCACAAACATTGTGGATTTTTAATAGATAAAAAAAATGTGAAATATATAGAACTAATTTTAATAAAAAATAATCATGTGATTATAACGTTTGATTAAATGGCTGTTGTAAAATATGGTTGACTAATTTTTTCCAAGTCGACATAACATATTTTTTATGATAGTTGGCCGTTATATATTCATAGATATGAGCAATTATGCCTGGAGCACGATTCGGTGTTATCTACCTACCACAGTCTTGTATATATACAAGTCTACGTATTCTGAAGTGTGGCTGCTTTGCTTGGGAGACCTTATGTGACTGAACGGATGCGAATATTCCCTATTTAGAGCTCAAAGTTAGTGAAGTAGAAGGAGAGGAAATCGCTTCAGTGCTTATATACTCAGCATGTGCAGACGTTGTAATCTCACGGATTAATATAATACCATGCAGATTAATTTTAGATGTGATTAAAAATATAAATACAAAAAAAACGAATAAATAGCAATAAGATAGAGCAACTTATTGTTTGATTAACAATCCATAGAATTCAATATAATATGCACTAAAAGTTACTTGGCCGTAGAGAAATCGAAAGATGAACTTAAATTGCGACTTTAAGAACTTTTCCAAGACTTTTAAATCTCTCTAGATAAAATATTTAACTAAGGATTAGGTCATGTTAACTCATTCAATCATTATTAATCACATTAAGCTATACGCTTCTATGAGATTTCTCTCTGCGAATTGTTGATGCGTGTAGTCATCAATCAAACAATTCTCTCATTAGATATTCTGGCAAAGGGACAGTGGGAAATTGGGATTGAGCTACTGAAAGCCTTGTCCAGTTTAACCACAGTAGACTGCTAGTCTCTAGAGAATAACTTGGACAATTGCTTGTGGAATCTCCAATAAAATTTTCTCTTTCTCTCCCGCAAATTACTGACATAAACTTTAGAGTACAAGCACGCAAGATCATTCATTACTTGATGTTGGTGTTTACATCCAATCTTAAGTGGAATTGGGTACACATACCTCTACTAAAATCTTGCTATGTAAATACAATTATCTAAAATATATAAGTGGTAAAGTAATTTAATTTGTCGAATTAAATTTTCAAATTAAAACTTGCCCTTTGTATTGTATAATTAAATAGATTTTAATTTAATTAAAATCACTCACCTGTTGTGTTAAGCGTAATGTGTTGTACATTATTGCACTCTCGATTAACTGCAAGATACGTAGCCTCGCATTTATATAGTCCCTCGTCCTCTAATTTTAAATCCGAGATCTCTAGGTAGGTTTTTGTTGCATTTGCATTGTATTCCATTGTTGACCTGACCAACACAAGAAATTATATTTTATTAATTAAATCATTAAATTTATTCCATATCATAGGTTATTCTCGACGACTTCAGACTTGAATTAATTAATTATTTAGTCTCATGCATGAATTAATATTTGGAAATTTCACGTATTGATTTCAAGTTAAATTACCCACTTAATATGATACAAAAAAGTGATGATTAATCAGGATAAAAGGATTTTTTTTCTGTGGTATTGATTAATCGTGCTCTATTTATCAGTAATTAATTTCGCAAATAAAATTTTTATATATTCGAAAATACAAGTATTTTTAATGCGATTTCATGGGAATTTTTTTATTCGACTTAATTTTTCATTTTGATAAAGAACATGGTTAGAAATTTTAATAATAGAATATAATTGAGAAAAAAAAGTTTTATGTTTAATTTTATACAATTAACTTAGTTACAAACTCAATTCAATTATTCTACTTGTCGTGCAATGTCATGAGAATGATACAACGTCCAAAAGTGACTTGCAATTTCAAACAAGAACATCGTCCACATAACACAATGATACTATTCTCCGGGAAAACTCGACTCTAGTACTGTTTAGACTTGTTGGTGTAAAAGCATCTATACAAGAGAGTATAATAGTGCAAGAAAAAGCGGAAAATTCACAAAAACATAGTTTGTAAAAGAGGTATACCGCAGAAACTATCAAAGCTAAAAGTATACTCGATGTCTTTTTTTTTCCGTATCGATCATATTTTTTTTATTGCTAAATGTTTTATTTGATGCTAATGCTACTTGTATTTTACACTTGAATTTTTCATATCTCTCGTTTAAGTCTAGTTTGATACAATTATATGTAATTAGATTTGTTGTCTCTTTTGCCAAGTGTGCGCAATTAAATCTGATGACTAGAAAAAAATTCCATTCACGTAAAACGCGGTAAATTGACAATTGTGCGAGCATAATAAGCTGGCTAGTGAGAGCACATTCACACAGTGTATATGATGCATACATCAATAATGCTAAACACATTAAGTCTGTTCATGTGTCATGTGTCTAGAATTTGCATCAGTTATCAACTTATCTCTAGGGCTGCCTATCACACTCATGTCATGTCTCTTCATACACTTTATATATCCATCTAAAAATAGTTTCAAACTCACCTCAGTGCAATGTCGTTGTTTCCACGTGTAATACCAGCACTTTCACTGAATATAAATATCCTCTGGGTGCCTCGATACCACTTTATACTGTGTAGTCCGCCACATCGTGGACTCTTGAGAATACATGGCAATTGAACGTCTGAACCCTGTTCTGCACTTTTTTCACTCTTTTTCCATGGCTCTACAGCATCTGAAACAATTTGCAATATTTAAAATCCTTCCAGTTAAATTAATTCACGTCTAAATATTTTTTTTTTTTAATAGTAAATATTTTTATAGTTTTATTTGAAAATGTAAAAATAATTTAACGTAAATTATTGTACATTTTATTTTGATAGACGTACAGGTGAAAGACGCAATTTACTGTGATGAAATACACAACATTGAATTGACCCGATTTATATCACAAAGTTGCATTTCAAAGTCTGTTGTCTGCATACAAGCGTGTCGATATATTTTATTTGCTTTTATTGCCATACATATATAGATGTATACGACATTTATCATTTCAGTTGATCAATGAAATGAAACCAATGATTCTACGCTAAATCCAATTCGAATTTGTCAGTTACTTTTGTCATGTTTATCGTGAAACGAATATTTGCCCCTTCATCTCTACCATGTATATATATTCGTATATCTGCATATCCATTAATCAGTTCTGAATAGTATCATATTGGAATGTAAAATTCTCATTGACTGAGAGTAGATACGTGTCGTGCATATGTGGATGTATGTATATAGAGCAGTCAATATAAAATTTCACGAATGCAATTCGATTTCCGTTGCAAAATAGATGTGACTCGAGGGCGTCTCTTGTGCGTGCTATTTTGCTCGTTTTCAACATATTCATGCTGTCGTTTCCGTAACTATGCAATCTCGCTAAGAGCGTATTCTCAAAGAAGGCATTTTTATTGAGAAAGTCTTATACTCATGTTCTATTTTTCGCTTTGCGCATATTTACATGCAAAATAAAATGATACAAATATAATATACATATAAATTGAGAGTGCTATTGTTAGTATTTGGAAAATTAGATATCAAAAGGAACGCAATACACACACAGTTTGGTCCTCTGTTTATCATATGGTAGAAATACAAGTTCAATTATACTGTATATCGAGATCTTGCAATTTTGACGTATCGCAGACGGATATTGCACATCTCGTGTAACAATAATACTGTTAAATTATGGCAGCGATGGTTAGTCTCCGGGTAACACGCATATACGTGATAATATGCAAACGCGAAAGGATGCATTGCACTGGTATAATTGACCTATGGTATGTTTGTATAGATACAACATTGAATTCAAGTGCTCTCTCGTCTCGAAAATTGATCCTACAATTCTCCTATGTTGCGCAACTTTGATTAACTTGGGTGTCGCTCGTTCTTTAACTTATCCAATCTCCATTGGCGCGTCTGCAGACAGACTGGTGTCCGAGTTTATTTTTCATTAACTTGATTTAAAACACCATTTAAATTTACACACTACTACTAAATTCCTTTAATAAAAAAATACAAATAAATTTTTCATGACAAAAGTTACAGTTAAATATATAAGGCATTAATATTTTGATTTTATGAAAACAAATTTGTATTTATCTTCTTTTTTTTTTTTTAAATTTTATGTGGGTAAATTTTGTCATAAATTGTTTTTATTATTTGATATTGATTGTGTAAAAAGTGTGTAATATTTTAGAACAGGCAAATAATAGAATTGATGTTTATTACCGGTTTATTATGAACGATTTTTTTTTTATTGACATCTGTTGAGAAGGAATAATGGACGATTCTTTGTTAGATATTAGGAGAGAAATATTGTAGGATAGATAATGAAGTTTGAGAGTTTCCAATAAGTTTCATCTAATATTGACCATCGCTCGTAATATCCGGGCTGAAAGGTCTTATTACATTTTCCTCACTTGAATGTATTGGGTAAATAGACGTACTGAGAAAAAAATTTTTAAAATTTTATATTATATTTATTTTTACGGTATTTTTATTTATTGGTCTTTCTTATCTATCAGTGGATATATATGCATTAAAGTCCATGTTTTGGCAGTCTTTGGTGTGACTCGTCGCTGTCTCACACTGGACAACGTGGAGGTTTGTGTTTTTTTTGTTCATTCGTTATCGTGGTGCATGGTGCTCTAACACTTGGACCAAAGCCAAATTTGAAATCTCTCGTTATTAACCCACTTACCGCGATAGGCAATAACGGTGTGTCACGTTGAAGAAATGCATTACCAGCGTTGCTGTACTACCCACGAAATTGCAGTGGCACGAGCGCGATTAGTTGACGCTCGCCATCCTGCTTCACAATTTCCACCCCTTATTTTCTCCCTCGTTGTTCCTAAAAGTTACGATTCCGTTGCATACCCCATTCACTCACAGAAATGTGCCGACACATAATTATTTAACAACTCGTTAATTCATATGTTGGTGAGGATTTTTTTTTTATTCTTTAGCTACAATGATTGTCTTATCTTTTTATATGTTTTTGTTTTAATATATTTGTTTTTTATATTGTGGACATTACCCTTTGATATTTTATGATTCCAACTTGTATTTTATCTTTAACAGTTGTGCAACCATCAAGTTTCCTCTGCTAAGTCATAAGAATTCTAGATATATCTTACATTTCAGTGAGCTTTGCAGCTCCACGGGGTCTCGTACATGACGCTGAGGTAACAGCTGTGACCTCTGACATTTTCACGAGACATATATACATATAGCTATCATAAACTCGCGAATTATGGCAAGGTACTCAAATTATAAACGAGTCTTCGCCGAAAATTTGCTAGAGTCACATACACCCATATATTTATTGTTATGCAAGTGAAATATCCAACTAACTGAAATTTTTAATCATCCATAAATCTCCTATTACACCTTTAGATATTTTACTCTCATTATTTTATGAGTTTCATGCACTCAGACAACTAACCATTAAACCACTGATAAGCATTGATTTATTCAATTGTGCTTGATTAATTAATTATTGTCAAATGAATTCAATCAATTATATATGTTGATTATTATTACGTGTAATGAACTTTATATTTTCGTTTTAATTTCCATTTTTTTCATGTATTTTTAATTGTAGTATTTTTAGAAAAGTGCAAATAACTTTATAATTCAATCTTTTAAGCCATAATGTTTGAACTGATGCAAATTATTTAATAGTTGATATAAATAGCATGACAGTGATGTTGCTATAAATTGATAAATATGTCAATTGCCAGGAGTGACTCTTCAATTCATTAATTACTTATTTACTTGTTGATTGAGCTGTTAAAAAAACGGTTTATGGTTTTAATTACTCGTGAATTTCTATTTAAGATTATAAATTTTTTTATAATTACTCGACGACTCGACAAGTCGGAGTTATGCATTCAGCAAACTTCAAACTGTAGTCTCTCTCGATAAAATTGATCGGTAAGCTTACTGATTATCACAGAAATGTCCGATAAGCCCGAGGCACTTGAACAATTATCTCGGATCAAGTCATGTTCTCGGATAAATTTTGTCGAAAGCAGATAGTTCTCGCAGTTGACTTTTAGTGAGTGTAGACGTGACTAGGAACACAAGTCTAAAGTTCGTATCAGAAGATAAAATTTTTAATTTTTCATTCATCTCTCAATATGCCACACTTTTAAATACCTAAATTAAAAAAAAAAAAAAAAACATTAAGACAAGCATTGAAAAGAACTATTGTAATAATTTTCAATATTAATTTCAATAATTTTCAATTTTTCATAAAATTAACAAATTATTAAATTTTTATTTTTTTATATAACAAGATTATATAAAATAATAATAATTTTTTTTCAAGCGTGAAATATTGATTTTTATCCAATTTTTTCTTTAGTCTACAGTGTCATTTGTTTTTCTTTTTCAACATTATTCCCATAACTCTTTGAAATCGTTAATTTTCATCATTCTATTTTTGTTGATATACGAATAAATCTTCATGACGTTGACGTTGATTAATCAATTGTATAAGTCATAGTTATGAAATTTCTCTATTTAGATTGATATCTTTCTCTCTGTGTCTACTTATAACAATTCTACATCACCACCAACATACACAAGGCAATGAAAGTTTACAATTCTTAACATGAACTAAGAGAATAACGGGGTAAAAATGACGCTGGAGTGCACATGAGCTGCATACGATTTTTACTGAGGTAGAAAAGAGGTAAAAGGAGAAAGTATAGTGCAAAGTAAATCCCTTCACATCCATCATTTTTACGGCGTTGCCAGGGTAGGAAAACTTTCTTGTTGAATTTTCTGTTGAAAGTGCACTTGGAAAATCCGAGATATATACAATTTCGTTTCAATTCTCTCGATATATATATATATTGTTGCAGAAAATGTCGCTACAATAATCGTCAACATGAAACAAACATCTCGCTTAGTTTTACTTTATCTTTCTTATACCAGTCATATACAATAATTTTATTTTCACAGATGTATACATATATACTTTGAGGATCTTATTAACGCGTAGGTGCGCTCCAGATGACGTGCAGAAGTTTGTAGCATTCACACTGTTGTGTGAAGTTAGTTGTTGATTGGCAAAAGGAACTCTACTTGAGTTGTACAACAACAACCAATACTTGTGTGTTCTATACTTCAAACATGCTGTGTAACAACATTCGTTATTGTCGTCATCAACTGCTCCTCTTACAGCCAAGTCTTTTATCATCAGTCTGACGTACAATTCGCAACATTGAAACTTGACAAATTGGCTTTATTATCAAGTAGTCTTTATTTAACAAATGTAACATGCTTTACTCTCTTTGACTCGTAAACTAGATATTTGTCTCTCCAACGCTCGCCTCATATCTTATGACGGGTTTTATGATTTGTTTTTTAGTATGATGATCATCCTAACTGATTGAAAACACCGATATTCACTTAAAATCAACTTAGGTCAATGCTTTTTTATATATTACACATCAGTTTAGCTTTGAATAATTGACATTTTGATGTATTAATATTAAATTGGAAATTTTCTGAAACTTTGTTTCACGATTGAGTCATGGAAATGTCGTTGTGCGACGGTTAGATTTGACTAAAATGAAAGGATTGTGAAGTTCGAGTAGCAGCTTGTCTCGTTTGTAAGCTCAGTCCATCTCTATTATCACCCCCAGCGCACCGCACACACCCTTTCCTCCATTCTTCCTACCCTCTGATTTGATCTCACACCTAATTTAGCATTCGTCCGGGGGCTAAAGTGTCTCGACCTTTATTTCAAACTTCGTTACCATACTATCATTTTCTTTTTTTTTTCTATCCGTACTCTCCAATGTGCTGATATTATCGAGGAAAAAAAAATAGTTTCTTTCAAACGGCTGATCATTTCAAGCGGAAACTTTTTAATTTCTATTTGAATAATCGCTATATGCTTTTTCATTGCTTTTCACGCGCAACTGTCAATGAAACTACGCTGTATAATTTTCTCCATGAAGGTTATATTATGTATTCACAACGGTGACCAATTTAGGGTATTCAGGTTGGATTCTAGACGATCCATCCCTTAATTACTTTTTTTTTTCTCTCTTCTAACTTTCGTAGGCGAGCGTGACCAACATGAAATGCCTTCGCAGCTCGTCGTCTCACTGTGCAGAGTCAAATCCTTTCAAGAGGAAATCGATAATGCCAATAGTATATAAGGTGTGGAAAAAAACGAGAAAACGTACTGAGAAAGAAGAGAAAAGGGTGGAAAGTAGCGGAGAAAATAAAATGAGGGAGAAATAAGAATAGGAAAAAAACAAAGAAAAAAAAAAGTATGAGAACAAGTCAATGAAGGAGAGAAACGATCGCCTTTCTCAACTTTTATTTACGCTCAACCATCTCGTTTTCCGTCTCACAAAATGCCATTTACTTATATATATAATACATATATACTAAAAAAAGCATATATACAATTTTAAAAAGAATCAAAGAATATTTTCTATACTTTGTCCCTCTTTTAACTGACGGTATATACCGAAATAAAGTGTCCTAGCATTGCAAAAGACTCAAAGTTTATACAGATTTAAAGCATGTAGAGAAATGGTGTGAAAGGGCAAATGATGAATAGTACAAGTGTGAAACACTCAGTTTTATCGAATGTCGTTACCCTCAAGCGTTTGTTGCAATTTATAAAAGCTTAAATGCATGTCATAGATGTGTGTTTTTGTCTCTTGTGGTTCAATGTGCAATGTGTGAGTTTTAATGCGCGCATGTCGGAAAATCTAAAGCCTCTCTTTTATTTTTTATATGCATATTTTATCTGACCATTTTATACATGATTATAAGCTACTCTAACTTTGTTGAAATAGTTTGTGAGAAAATATCAATTTTTTATTTTTTTATTTTTATAACTCATTTACATTATGTTCCTGGAAAACTTTGAATTTCATCGTATAATACTATAAAACCAAAACGTGCGAACTCAATGTGACTACGTTTGATGATGCCTGCAGACATCTGGTGAATTGCAAGAAAAGAATAGATATATATTCTAGAAATTTTACATCCTTGAATAAATTCCTATTTTTATCTCAGTCTGCTTGATTTCTTTCTAATGAAATTTTCCATTTCAATTTGAATTTAATCTTCTAGGTAAATGTATATACTCACCAAACTGTCGCAATATCATTTTAAGGTGCAATATATTGAGATAAATATTATTTTTATCTATATAATTAATTTAATATATTCTCAAGCAATTATCTCGAATAATATAAAATTCTTTTTCATACTGTATACATTTTTTTGATCATTTATTCTTTTTTAATATAATATTTCATACATGTCTTAAATGAAAATAAATCCGATGAATAGCTTGAAAAATCAAAGTGCATTGGTTATAGATGCGTTAGAAAAGTTGTGGTATTGAAAGAGGATGGAAAATCGAGGCCTATAGCACACGGGTCTAGGAGATAAATGGGATATGGCTGTTAAAATTGGAAACACGACGAATTTATGGGTTCAAAGGCTACTCGCGATAGCTATAGAAGGTAAAAGTCACCTGTACATGTATCATCTCCATGTTTTGCCATATCACGTGCAGCGTATCAGCCTGTGTATGCGCACATATCCCTCTGTAATTGCCTCGCAGTCATTTTCATGTAGCCAAGCTATCGACATGATACAAACAAAGGCAAAAAATACAAACAAAAAAAATAACAAAAAATAAATGGTGACTCTAGTTTGACGAATTATTTGTTCATGCCTATATGTGCATGAATACATTTGATATATATACAGTTCTAGGAGCTTGCAGTATTTTTTTTTTTTTTCTGTTTTCAGTACTTGCCTATCCATGGCACATTTATTGCCTACTCGGCAGCATGTCACAACAAGCACTGTGTGTAAAGCCGCTTTTGGCTTACCAACAACGAATATCTCCATATTTGTTGTTATTTTTTTTAATTCGTATAAATTCATGGGCTTTTGTCCCGCTGGTATTTATATTTTTAAAAATTTAGTATGTGTTATTAGTTATGAAATTTAATTTGATTAAGTTAAACATTGAGTTTCTATAGAATATTCAAGGTATACCCATGGAACATAAAATATAAAAATTGTTTTTAATAATAACTCACGATCATTCCACCAAAAGTTTAGTTTCTGCATAAACAATAATTTGTAAACAGCATGTTAATTAATAAAACGAGTAATATATGTAGAAAATTTAATAAGTGAAATATGGAGTAACGAAATATTTCAATTAAATTAATGAAATATAAAATTAATTATTGAGTGACGTAAAACTTTTCAAAAATTTTATCATGCATGTAATGAGTGTTTTTCATCTCATGTACTCATATTATGTCTCATTATAGTTTATAATTTATTTTTATCCGACATTTATACTGTGTTTATGATGACGAATAATTTTTTTCCTGGCTTTTAATATAGTATATAAAGTATAATTGTGTTAAATGCACGATTGAAATATAATTCTGAATGTTTGAATGTGAAAATATGCCGTGAGAATTGTTGATGATATGCTGAAATATTTTTCTGAAAGGTATGTGATATTATTTTCTTGAATTGTTGTTGTTGGAGAATTTACGGGTCCGATGGGGGCGCTCTAACACGTTCAGAGTATAGGTATTTTCCGATTTATGGCACATCTTGAAATATGCCAGGTCTACAACTACAGGTAGTAGTAGTATAAAGGTGGGCAAAAAGCATAACCAGCGACGAGATTTTCGCATATAGAACTTGTGGTTTGTTTATGACTGTAAATAAATTCTTATAGCTAAAAGAATGTGAGAATACTACTAATGCCCGTTATGTCAGGGCGTAAATAAGCAAAATATATATTGAAAATATTAGCAATTTTTCGATGCATTTCTAATGCAATTTATATATATATTTTTTTAATAAAATCGCGAGTTGGGGAGGAAAGTTTGCGGCTCTACGTAAACTCGAAGCCTTGCAAACTAGCTTGGCACGCATGTGGGGTGTCTATGAAAGTGCTTTGGCAATAAATAAGCAAAGTGAGTTTTGTTAGTCACAGCGGGAGAGTATGGCTTGTTGCAAACACACTCGTCTGCTAGTTTCTTCGAGAAGATCGCACCAGAACTTTCACCTATTTGCAAACTCTACACGCTACTTTTGGCTCAGCAGTGTTCTGAATACATGTATTTATATGCACATGCATATATATATTTATATACCGATACATACGACCCACTGAATCATTCCTGGTTTAGCGAGTTTCCTCGGGGCTTGGGGGGTTCCTTCGCTGATGTTTGCGGTTTCAAATGCTCTGCGCTCTCTCAGTATAAAATTATAAACTTCCATAATTATGCACATACTTGAAAGCCTGGGCTTTTCAAATTTTTATATTTTCAATATATATATATATATCCGTTGGACATTTTGATATATGGAAAATGTCTCTTTCGATATATACGGTATAAAAAAAAAGGATTGAGATCAATTCCACCTGAAAGTTTTAAGCGAAATATATCTTCAGAATTGTCCCCTAGTGACACTTTTTTATTTCTCAATATCTTCTAAAATCCATATATCCTGCACAATACCTCAGGTAATAGGAAAAATCTATCAGAGTTTCTTTTTTCTATTTTTTTTCCTTCTCTCTTATAACCACAAAGAATGAAAAAAAAAATAAAATAAAACGAAATTCTCACAACTATGTTTGTCACTTTGACATCGAGTGAATCGTTCGGCAAGATCTTTTCATCGCGTGGACGTCGTTTCAAACGTTTTCATTTTTTTTTTTTTTTCGGTTGTTATTGAAGGATTCAACCGGGTCGTCTCGTGAACGTATAAAGCATCGACATTGGCTGGGAGAGATCGCGCCAAGATTGACACAGACTAAATGTACGTTGAGATGGAACCATAATGCCCAGTTCCGCGTCGTCAAGTACAAAAAAAAAGAAACAGGAAAAATAAGAATGAAAGCATTTTCTTTTGCTTGTCGTTTTTACGAAAGAATAGAGTCGTGCTTTGTAACGCGACGTCGCGACAGTGAGAAGAAAAAATTATCAAATTTTTCTGCGCGTACTGTCTCACAAAAAAAAAAGGCAACACACAACCAGACCAATACATTTTTCATTTTATTTAGAATTGAAGTGACAACAGATCAGCAAAATTGTATAAGAAAAAGGTGAAATCGATATATTCTCGTTGAGAGAAAGAGGAAGATAGAAAGAGCCACTGATGAATTCATTTGAGTAGAGAGCTCTTGAAAGTTGAAGAAAAAGCGGATAATACTCCTTGTGGAAAAGTATAAGTGTATCGATTCGTCTGTTCAACCCTGCAAGTGGCTCGTCTAGGATAAAATAGTGGAAGAAAAAGAAGTACAAGAAATAGAAAAAACTGTATGGAACGGTAGAAAGCACGTACGTCGCTGGTGTGATGAAAAAAAATAAAAAGATAAAGGTTGAGAGTGAGTGAGTGTATGTAGAGTGAACAAAAGACAGAGTAAGAGGACATTCATTATAATGAGAGTAGAAATCCTAAAGATCCTTGGCTCGTAGAGGCTTTACTCGATTAAGTCGTGTGGAAACGAGCACATGGACGCTGAGATTTTAGCTTGCGCGCTCTTGACGGAGGGAAAGAGCAAGGTTTTCCTCCCCTTGCTTGCACGCCAAGCCGACTATTCAAGCTCTGCATCGGTGTGGTCAACCACATCGTCCGCTTCGAGGTTCTATCATCTGTACCTCTCTTCAATTCTCTACTTCGTTGTCGCTATTTGAGCATTGTGCAACGATCTTAAGTGGATTCTCGGAAATAGATGCCTCAGCTAAAACCAACTGCAAATCCCATGAAAACACATCTAATTAATTGCATTACTCTTGAAACTTTATTTAATTATACAATTTTTTTAATTTTTTATCTTTACATCTTTACGTCAATCGCAAGTTTTAGAAATAAATTTATCATGTTTTTAAAAATGAGATAATATTGCACTGTCATCTGATTTAGGTTGTTAAAATAGAGAGATTGTGAGAAAATTGATTTCAATGTGTTTTATAAAATTGAAGAAAAGCTCGTTGAATTATTGAGGTTAATTTTTACATTTTTGTAGGGTTTCGCATAGTTGTCATGGCTGGCTTCACTGTGACATGAAATTAAGCTGTCTCTTTAGCTCCGAAGTGCTTTGATTACCGTAACAACGAACTTCTTATTATAGTATGTAATTAATAATATTAATTATGGAGTTGAAAGCACTTTGCGCACATTGAACGACATTTTGTCTTTAACAGTATGTAGTTTTTTTTCACTGTATTTATGCAATAATCTCGTGTCCTTTGACGTGCTAAGAGGAATTTCAGGCTGTAGTTTAGAGCGAACTTGATAATGTTGTCAAGATTTTCTGGCTTTAATCATGTGTATATTTAATTTATTATTATAAAAGTAATCATAAAATTGTGGTTGATAAATTATTTAAATTTTAGAGGGATTGAAGGATTTTTTGAAACAATATGAATTTTAATAATTTAACCACAAATTTTGGAAAATTTTACCAAAGTAAACTAGTTAGTTTTCGCTGTCTACTCCATTTCAACAACTTGCAGTCCAACTCGGCAGTGCTCTCTAATTATAAACTTGTGCTTGAGAAGTTCTTTGTTGATACTTAATCGAGTTTAGGTGGTAAAATACGTTGTTGAAATCCAAGTTAAATCAATATTAATAATGAAAATATATCTTGAGTTAATTATTTTGATGTTTTTTTTTTATATTTTTGTTCGTTTTCGTTATTGTTATGGTCTCAATTTTCAGAGTACTCGGTCCGAGTGGTTGAACGTGCTCAAGTTGGTCAAAGTCAATTTTGTTCAGTATATAATGAGAAAGAGTGAGAGAGGTGCAGTTCAATAGCCATTCAATAGAGAAGCACTATCGTAAATTACTTTGAAGAATTTTTTCGTTGTTTTTCATTTTTTTTTTTTCAACATCGCTTAAACGAGCAACGAAACTAAATTCTTTCAACTAAACTCAAGAGAGTGCAGCAGCAGAGAGGATTCTCCAACTTCCAGATGTTTTTTTCACAACGTTGAACATTGAGAGTGCCCTTTATCACTCAATTGAGCATAGAATGGCTCAGGATAGATGGCTAAATTGAGAAAAATAATGATATTTATTGTTTTGATTATTTTTCAAGAGATTTAAATTATGATTGGCATTAATTTATCGATTTAGTTAATTAAATTTCAAAGTAGTTTCTTGTGAAATGTAATAATTACATTTTCTTAGGGCATTAATAATTCGATACAATTTTTTAGAATTTTATTATTGTCAATTTTTTAGTTGAAACTAATTCAACAATGATTTTTGTAATGCTTAAAAAAAGAAAAAAAAATTTTTTCTAACAAATTTTCGAAAAGGTAGTACCCCTCGAAAATCAGGCCATTTTCGTGATTCTTTTTAGTTTTTTACTGATAACTCGATAACTACGAGTGATAACCAAAAATATCATTAGAGCTAAATGATTGGGGACTTGATTTTCTATAAAAAATGTAGAATAAATTTTTTTAATATTTTGCTTTATTTTCGAGATATTTTGAAAAATATAGATTTAAAAAAACCGGTAATATCTCAAAAACTGCGGTAGTTATAAAAAAGTTTACTTGACATTTTTTGCAGATAATTAAACCCTCAAACTTTTGACTCTTATGATATTTTTCGATATTTTTATTATTTACGGAGTTATCGCGGAAAAACTAAAAAAATCACGAAAATGCCTAGATTTTCAAGGGGTACCCCTTTGAAATTTTGACTGAAAAAAAATTTTTTTTTTCATCGCAACGAAAGATTTTTAAATTTATTTCACAAACAATAACATACAATAATAACTCATTAATTCATATTAATAAAATAAAACATCGATAATATTAAATAAAGATCGGAAAATTTTAAAAAAGTAGACCATCAAAAACATGTCGTATCGATTAATCATTGTTGTGAGCTTTTTATGGGACAGATATTCATTTTTTTGTATTTAAATATTTTCATTTATAAGAATTCGCGACTATGACTGAATGCAGCCCATGAATATTTTATTAAATATTTAAAATGATCTCATAAAAACGTATTTAATGCAGTGAAATTCGTGTATAGAAATGAATAATCTGTTGCATTTGCATAATAAACGTTTATTTAAACGATTGAAATTAAAATTTTGATTAAAGATAAAACTACATAGCCATTTATCCTGCGGTATATATATTTCAAACTAGTTGGCTGACCAATAAGTAGTATACTACTTTCTCAGAGCTCGTTAGTAATCATTTTTATCACTTCTAATGGCCTCGCAACACTCTGGAGTGGCGCCAAATCACAGGGGCGCCACATCTGTGTGCTCTACTGAGATGGAAATAAGCTGGTATCACAAGTTTTCTCACTGTACAGTGAGCAAATTCACGAGTAAATGAGTGAGCAAGGCCGTTTATGCTGAGATAAGCTTTTCTAGACCAGTCTGTGCGCATTTTGAAGCCTGACAAATCCACGTGGGTATGCTCTACTTACGTAATCGAGGGCTTGTGTATGTTTTCCATGTCGAATTTTCACTCCATCATCAAAATTCGCGTTTTATTATCTGCTCGATAGGTTATTATTTGTCAATAAAATTTTTTTTAGTGATTTACAGTATAAAGTTTCTATCCTCTATTAATCTATGAGACACACTGTGAAGCTTGAATTATTTTATAAAAACAATTTATCACTGTTTAGATAATAAATAATTTTTATTTTGAAATCAAGTTTTTCAATATTTTCCAATTAAATTGATAATTACAAAAAATTTTACTGAATCTTTTTTATAGAGAATTAAATTCTTTGTACTTAATTTAGAATAACATTTTTTGTTATTACCCGTATTAACCGGGTTATCGTGAAAAAACCTCAAAAGTCAATAGTATAGTCAATGTGAGCATTGAAACGTATAGGCTATGCGCTCAGGACGAACGACTATCTCACAGCGTTATGGCTTCACGCACCGTATATTCAAGATGAAATGCGATACAACGGATTACTATCGCTGACACGTCGCGGATATTCTCCTCCGCTTTAACGGTTATATCATCGTGGTGACTGAACTGTGATGCAATGAATTTATTTAAAAACAAAAAATCTATAAATCTTTCTTAAATGATTTTATATACTTCTCCTCCTCCTGATATATTACAGGGAATTGTTGATTTTTTCAGGTGTGCTTCGGATTCTCTTAATAATTTTGAAAAAATTATTTTAAATCCAAGGGAAATTTATATATATATATCACTTTATTAATACAAAATATTCTGTGTAAATAAAGAAACTACATTTTGCAAAAATATCAGAGCATCCGAGGTTAAATCAGTGTAATATTGTTGTTTTTAGAAATACAGATAATCGCTGAAAATAATAAATTCAGGTCTTGGTCATTCGTTCAATATATTTTCGTTAGGTTTTTCCGAAGAAATGATGTAATTTCGAAAAAGAGAATAAACTGCGATGATGACCATGTAGCTTTGTCGAGCGATGACAACGTCTGGCTCTTTCGTAGTCCACTCGCTCTGCGTGCATATCGCTCTGGCTTACTCGTGGCGCCTCGCCAATTTCTCTCAACTCGTAATACGAAAATAGGTGGAGGTCGGAACGCCGCGCACGCTAGTTCGGACGAGAAATCGAGAGACGGATTCCGACAAACTCCAGAGACTATATGTATATAGAATATATATATACGCGCGAGAGAGCACAAGCGAGACGACTGCCGTCTGGCCGGATCGATTCTCACCCGCGCGGTTAAAATGTCTTTCGGCAGCAATGGGGCTTGTGCTTGCGCGCACCGCGGGTGTCTTACTGTATTCCAAACCCTCTTTCACTGCCATGCTTTTCTCTTCTGCTCCTTGCGGCTATGTAATCCCCAAATTTAATGCCATTACACTCTGATTTGTTGGCCGTGTTTATTCAGATTTCCACACGTTCGAGCATTGCAAAAATATATTTATCGGATAAATTTCAAATATAACCACACGAAACTTTTCACCATTTCCGCTTTATTTCAATATACACTCCATACGCCACTTCAATCATATTTTTCATCCGATTATTGTTCTGTTTTCTTGCATTTCTTTTCGACACCCGCCAGCATCGGTATAAATTATTTATTCATCCGTTTTTCAAGTGTCTAAGAATAGAAAAAATTTTTTATTCACCAAAAGTTATTGAGATATATTTTTATATTTACTGTTTTCAACAGAAACTTACTCATGCAAAAGAGGTAGCAAAATTTTCTGATGCATAAAAACAGAAACTGAATTTATTTATATGGTGTATCTCGTGTTATCATGAAAATAAAATTTATTTAATTGAAAATATCCATGTCAATTATACAATGATTGGAAAAATAGAGGAAAATTTTTTATTTTATTAATTAAATGTAAGGCAATGACATGGGATAATTTATATTTAATAAGAACTTTTTTATTTTATCACACTTTTGATAAATAAAATTGTACAAGTGTAGATATTTATTTTTAAGCGACATTTCATTGTCTAGAGAAAGGATATTTTATTACAGTGTCATGACTAACCTTTGACGGAAAGCAGTTTGTTGTTTATGACATAGTATGTATCATTGTTTCCTTTGTGTTGCTATATTTCATTTTAAAAATATTTTATTACCTGTATCTCTTTCTCTGTATCACAAGTTTGTTTATAAATCATTGTATAAATTTTTATCATCTAGTTTATTACATACATTAAATATCTGAATGACTGAACAATTAAAAAATACTTTAATAACTTTTTTGAAAAAATCTCGTCGATTTTTAACCAAAAGAGTAAATATTTTTTGAATAAAAAAAATCTAGACTAAAATTTATTATATATAATGTGTGTCAAGTGCACTCGATGGGTTTTGCCATTCATCGGAAATGATTAACCACAAAATTGCAATCAGTTCGAGTGCAAATACTCGACACGTATATACCTAAGTGATGACTATGATGGCTTGTACATAAAACGTATATGAGTGTATATTTCAATTTACATACTCGCATATATGTATGTGCCAGTCTCTTGTTTATATATATATATATATACTTTTGCAAAAATATGTACATATATAAATAGATACCTGCATATATATGACATTCACCGGGAAAAAACTATTGAATCGGTGCGCCCATCGTACGCGATAAAAGTGATACAGTACCAACCGTGCAATAAATCGCCTCGATTAACGTTTTCCAAACGGGTTAATATCCGGCCTGTGTTTTTTTTTTTTTTGGTCGCGCATAGATATTGCCTGCCACAAATGTAAATTTTTAACGTTCGTGATTTTTCCCACATAAAATTATCCCAATTTTCAATTTCCCAACCTGAAACATGTATTATTTCATTTATATTTAGCAACAATTTTTTTTTTGTTCAACTCTTTTTAACCGTAAAAAAAACGCGAAAAAAAATTTTCTTCTGTTTATTTAATTACTTTTTGTATATCTAAACTGTAAATTCATCGTGACAAATAAGTTTGAGATAATTTTAGCAATTAAAAATAATTAATTATCATTTTTTTTTTTCAACTAATTATGAATTTTTTAATTGAAAATAATAATATTCTCTAGATTGAGTTATTTGTTTAAAAATGTGAATTTATGCTGACAAAACTGTTGGATATAGTTGTATATATCAAGGGAGAGAAGATGGTTGCGCAGGATAATTTCACGGAAACTCATCAAACGAACTTTAGGGGAGAGATTTGAGCGATAAAGTTGAGGAGTGTCGTGTGCAAAGAGTAAATCTCGTTGAGCGGATTCACCACGGGCAATTCGGTCGAAGCGAAAAGTCATAATTAAATTACTTTGCCAAATAAATAATCCAATAGTATTAAAGACTAGGACAAGCAAGACTGAAAATACCCTCTCTCGTACTCATATATATCCACGTTGTGATTAAACGAAATACAAAAAAAATCCTGTGTGAGATTGAGATCTCGCGCCGGAGTTCTCAAGCGAAAATGTGGTCGACCACAAGGTCGTATACACAGACATATGTATACTCGCATAAATATCCATCTGCTGGGTATAACTTCTTGGGACTTGAGTATATGGGAACAGCCAAGAAGGCGGAAGCACGCATGAGGAAACACCAGACTGACCCCAAGTGGAAGTCGATGTGATGTCAGCGAAATATGAGGCCTAACTTGGTGTTCCATCGTGGGAACCATTCCCCTTTTTGTCTCACCATTGTTCTCCTAAATTGTTTTGTCATCATTGGATTTTACCCTATATATCAGGTTTATTAATAATATTCAAGGGTGTTTTGATTTTATAGTGTGTTTGTTGAATGCGCGCATGTATAAATTGTTTGGATAGGAAATTCGTATGATGGGCATACAATAATAGACGGTAACCTCAGACTCTGATGCGCTGGCGTCTACGAAATTAGCGCTGATTTCTGCCCGGTCTATATATCTTCAATTTATACATATTGATTTAGAGGTATTTCTTACAAATATAAAAAATTTTTTACCCTTGTTTTCATGTTCAATATTTTTTTCCAGATCTTAAAAATTTTTTTTGTTTCTAACAATTGCACACACAAGCTTATATTTATCTAATAAAAATTTTTAATTGTATTTTTTAGCAAAATATCTTGGTATTTTTTATGTAAGTAGTTTGAAGATAAAGAAAAAGTAGATAATTCCGTTATGAGTCAGACAAAAAATCTGGTGATATTAATTGTAATTAATTATTTGAAAGAAAAATATGTATATGAAATTTTGAAATAATTTTTTTAGACCTTTTTTTTTTGCCTACAAAAAAGATTTCAAGTAAAAATGCAATAAATTTTATTGTTTCGTAGATATTTATAAAAATTTATTTTATTTTTCTCAATATTTGATTTTTTTTTTTTTATTTAAGTCTGTGTTCTGTAAGATATCCAATAACTGAAATTTTCTTATTTTCTTCAAATATTATAAAAAGCCAATAAAAATGTGCCTTTATTCGCATTTTTCCGTGAATTGTCATCCGCGTGCCACGCCAATTCTTTGTTTTCTCGATATATCGTATTGAAGTCGACGATATTCCTCAGGTGATAAGTCCTCTGTACGCGAATATATAGGACAAGCGAGTATACGCGACGAGGAAGAGAAATAGAGAAGTCAAGATAAAAGATGAGAGAAATAAAAATAAAAGATCTGGTTGAAAATGTAGTGTGGGTGAGTGTGTGCGAAGAGAAAAGTCAATATATATGACAAGTTATATATATTGCAATTGGTACATATGGTCTGACATCTATATTAAGAAACTCGATGAGTCAATAGAGACGAAATATTTAACGATTGCTGGCGCCTTTTACAAATTAATAATTTATAAAATATATTTTTAATTTTTTTCCCAATGAAATATAAAGAAAAAAAAAATTTTCACCCGATATTTTCACGTCAAATAAGCAAATAATTTTTATTGATTGCTCAAATATTCGCCAGGGTTTTTTTAATCTTTATATTTATAAATCAATTATTTAAACAACTCCACATAATAATAATATCATTTAGTTAATAAAATGCAGATTTTTTTTAATTCCAAATTTTATTGATAGATTTTGTTATGATCTGTGCTATCAAATTCGTTTTGTAATTAAACTGTTGACCAGTGTGTCATGCTGTGTAGCAGTCATGGTTTGTGGAAATTCAGTATGTGTGTATATATAACAATGTGTCTAAATCGCGTGGAGCAGGCTAGTTCTGTTGATTAATCAGTTGTTGTTTGGAAGTTGAGATTAATTGAAAATTTGCGCGAGCGAGATTCTCCAACATAACTCAAGCTGTATAGCATACAACCAACTGTATAACTTCGCAGATGGCTATGGACGATATTCATGCATGCATCTGTAAACATATAGCGTGTTTGTACAGATATACATATATACTTGCATCATGAACACGCAAGGAACTTGAAATTGCACATGAAAGCGTACTTTTCACCACTCCTTTTTTGACACGTGCGCTTAGCTTGCGAGTGAGCTGCAGTGACACGGCGTGTGTTAGATCTTGAGGATTCCGATATAAACTGGGTCAACACCAGGACGAGTGTCACTGGTAAAAAAAACTGCTTCAGATAAGAATGCATGGAAGATTGGATCAAATGTATGACCTTTTGCCTGATATATATAGGTATAAGTTGAATGAAATATAAAATTTTATCCTTTTAATATTTCTTACATATGAATCTTGCAGAGTGATTTATTTAAGTTTCCTTGGAATTTTTTTTAATGCATTACATGCATTTTTTAAGACGCTAAAACGTGATTTTATTTTTTTAAGGAAATAATTAATTAAAATTTTTAAGATTTTTTCAAAAACTTCATTATAAATCTAATAATACTTTCGAGAAAATACAAAATACGTGTCTAAAATAAATTTTGAAGAGGTCATAAAATATCTGAGAAGTGGACTCATCAGATATCTTGCAGTTTTTGTAATTTTTCTAGTTTTTCAGCGAAAACTCGATAAATAAACAAGATAATGAAAAATGTTATAGAAGCTAAAAGATAGAGAATTCTATTTCTCTAGAAAAATGTAGAATAAACTTTTTTGATATTATTTATAGTTTTTGAGATATTTTGAAAAATAAAATTTTTTTTTAAATCGTTATATCTCAATAACTAAGAGTAATACAAAAAATTTAATCCGACATTTTTTGTAGATAATTAAACCCTTTATCATAAACCTTCAATGACATTTTTTATTATCTAGCTTATTTATCGAGTTATCGTGAAAAAACCGAAAAAATTCACCAAAAATACACTATATCCAAGGGGTACCCCTTTGAAAATTTCGTAAAAAATAAAAAAAACTTTTTCCAATATCACCAACTTCATTGTTAAATGTCATTCAATCGAAAAATAAAAAAATAACATTTACAACCTCTTTTAACACGGTATATTTGACATTTTATATTTTTAAATAAAAAATTAATAACTGCTATAAAAATCATAGATTTTTTTTTCCACAGGCAAAGTGTTTTATAGCTTTAAAATTTAAGCTAAAAAAAAAAAGATAGTACTTTCAAAATCAGTATATAAATGTAACAAAATTTAAATTCATGTCTGCATGTATAAAGCCCACTTCAATCTCGATAGCAAAAAAAAAAAAAAATAATAATTTTTTTCTATCAATATATTTTTTATTGTGCTCGGACACTGACATAAATTACTTTGGAAGACCCGGATAGTTCGGATAAAAAAAAAAGTAAAAAAAAGTGTGAAAAAAATGAGATAAAAAATAAAAGCGATTTCAGTCGTGTCTAACGTGATGGGATCTGTGCACCAGAAATATGTATGTGTGAGAGCCGAAGAGATGGCACATTGAATTATTCACTAGGATGGAATGCAATCGGTCTCTTGGGAGTGGTTCCGGATAAAGCGAAGGGAAGAAAAGCGAAAAAATTATCTATATATACGTATGCGATGAGGACAAATCACACGGTGCAGTCGTGGAAGGACTATGCATATAGTTGAAGTCGTATAACGCCATCATGCGCCGTCGACAGTGGTCTTTCCGATATCAGAATATATATTCAAGCGATCCTATAGCCCAGAGCCCATCATCCGTGCTTCGATCTAAGTCTTATTTACGATCTGCCGTTGTATAATTCTCCGGAAGCGTTAAAACCTCATCCAGCGTGTGGAGTATGAGCTTCGTGTGGATTATGCTTTATAGCAGAGTTTGTGTCACGATGCAGAGTGCATGATAGTGTTTGACTTGGCTGTTTTGGGCACATATTGCTCAGCCATGCGATGCCCAGAGCCTGTATATGCGTGTGTATATGCACTTTGCTTATAAGCCGCACCCAAGTGTATTGATTTATCTGAGAAATTGATTAACTATATTTATTTATTTTATTAGTATTATTAACGTAAAAAAAAACTAAAATTAACGAAAATTGAAAAAATACAGAAAGAGTTGACCTTTTAAAAATTAGGCTAAAAAAAAAATTTAACTCCAAAATATAAAGCATTCTAAAGAGAATTTAATTTAATTTCAATCTAATAAAATTTGAAATTTACAGAAAAAATATATATATATATCTTGCTTTGAGTGATTGAATTCGGAAATTTAAGTCTGTGCAGTTGCTTTTAGCGTGATGCGAGAAGAAAAAAAAAATCCGACAGCTAGAAATATACAGACAGCATTAGAAGTTATTTCGCGTTTTACCTTTATATATCTAGAAATATCCAAAAAATATACTGCGAAACATGACAGCCTCATATAAATGTAAAATAATTAATAATTAATGTGTGTGCAATCTCCTATAAATCCTTCGTACGTATATTTTGTTGAAACATTTCACTTTTCGTTTTTTTTTTCCTGTTTCAGATTCCTCAACGGCGGAAGGAGCGAACCATTCACGAGAATGGTTCGTAATAATAAATGAGCTATGCTCTAGCTCTTATTCTCCACCGTTTTTCTCAACATAGAGGAACGTTCCACGAGAGTTTAGCCGCGTTCAACGCGAGAACTTAATTAAATTTGAGAAAATATGCTGCTAATTGTATGATCTTCTGGATCTTTGTTGGTCTCATTAACTATCAGGTATTTAGTGAGCATATAAAATAGATGATATTAAACAAATTTTTCTTATATAATAATTATATTAATTAACTTGCACTTGTCACATCAAATGTGCCTTTTTTTTTAAATTATTTCTTCTCATTATTATATGAATGTACATTTTTTATTTCTGTTATTTTCATGGCATATAGTTATTTTCCTCTCTTGTTGCCAATGTTAACAAATGTTTGTATAACAAGACTAATGCGCTCGCCAGCAAAAAATAATATGATACTGCCTGTCTCATACACTGAATGACAATAATCACTCTCGTGTTGTACTAGTGTGCTCTCTGTTGTGCTACTCGGGTGGACCATTTGGATGGTGCAATGACCTCTCATTTTTTTGCTCGCCTGGCATTTTATTTCACACACTTTTTGTTTGTTTTATTTTCGTTTCCGTCCGAGTGAACGTTGCAGTATAGTATGAGAGAGAGAGAGGCGCCAAGGCACAGCGGCGCTCTCTGTGGCGTCGTTGTTGGTTTTATTCGACTGATAAAAAAAAAAAATTTTTTTTCCTCCTTTCTATTTTATTTTTTATTCTCTCGCTGACGAATCTAAATAATTGACCTTAATCATAATATCTTGAAGTAATTACAGCTGCTATGTATTTTTTGTCGTGAGTTTAAAATAGATTTTTATTTTATAAAATCATAAAATAAATTTTATTAGAGGTAAATTTATATTTTATGTTATTATTTTGCATTGATATATGTGAATATAAAAAAATTTTTATAGAAACTCATACACTTGAATGATGCATATATAGATAGAAGTAATTTTTCTCAACTGGATATTTTAAAAGTTTCTAATAACTTGAAAGTTTGGAATAGACTTTTTTCTTTTTTTCGTTGAACGTTACAAACTCGGTTAATAGATGTAGGTCATAATCTTTAGCTCTGATGTAAGGTTTTCTCTCAAATGAAAACTTCCACAGAAATTTTCAAGGATAAAAATACGCTCAAATGAAACTTATACTCGTTTCTATAGGTGCCATAAACGTGACTTGAAGAAATGAAAGGGGATATATAGGGCTATATAGAAGAATGAACGAGCTTCGAATAAGTTTTCGTTGCGACATACTCTTTCCCTTTATATACTGTCTCTCCTCTTCATCGCAGCATCTGTTATCTAACGGATAATAAAACATGTATCTATCGAGTCAGACATGACAATCCGGCAGATCAATCATAACAAGCAGTGCATAACATGCCGTTCGATATATATATATATATATATTTTTATGCTCGTTAAATATGAAATGCAATTCTCGTCATCATTGTTTTTGATGTATTGTATGATCGATATTGAATTTTTTTATTTCATTTTTAGCTGTTAATTGAATTATATTTTACTTTTTTATTTTCATGTTGATACCAATGAATTATTAATGGATTATAATAAAATATTTTGCTTTTATTCCCAATTTATCATCTATTAATCAATTTAAAGTTTATGAAATTCAATAAAAAAATTTTTTAATACATTTAAATATAAAAATTCATGATTTTTACGCATAAATAATTGCGATTAAAAAATTATGAACGATTTATAATGGAATATAATATTAATATAACTGAAACGGCTGTTCTTACATGAAAATATGTTAAATGGTTTTTGTAGAGAATTTTATAAGCTTTAAATTTGGTAATGAGTAATTTTTTTGAAAAATTGATAGTAACTGAGATATTTGCAAAAAACTAATTTTCTGCGTGGGATTAATTTCTTTTTTTTTTTCTGTTCTAGATACAATTCAAGGGCCATCAAAGATAATTCTTGGTAAATATCTAGATGTCAAGTCAGACACCTGGTTGATCCTTAGTCCACGTCAGCCGGAATAGAATGGTATAAGAGCGTGAGTATTTCATTTGGCGAGAGTAGCATCTTGGTCTTGTGCAAAATGTCACAAAGTGATGAAGGTGGGCAGGGCAGGAGGAGGTGCATGGGAAAAGAAGATCGTGGAAAAGTAGGGAGAAACGCCTCGACAGCTCACAAAGACCTTCACCAAACCGCAGACACTGAGCGCGACGTTACCCGCCGTGACACTTCCGCAGGAAACCGTACTTCTCTCTCCTGGCTAAATGTATATATCTATACACTCAAGGCAAGTGTTCGAAAAGTATCTTTTGCTTTCATTCTATATCCTTATACCCGAGAAAGAATAAAGCCCCATGGCATCAACTAAAAATCAAAGTATCTGATGTCTGCAAGAAATAAATAAATATTCAACTCAAGTGGACGATCTTTATTTTATAACCGCATAAGAATATGGCTTCACTCTTTCAAATATTCATTCCCATTCAGTATTTTATTTCCTAAAAAAAAAAAAAAAAATCATTTTTCGGTAAAAAAATCTTTTTCTTCGATATTTTTTAGTATTTTGTCATGAAGCATTCATTGAGTGAGATTAATTGATATGACTAGCTCAAAGTATGTATTTTAAATCGAATAAAACATTCAAAAAATAAAATTTATCTAATGCAGATCATCAATGTAGTTGTAAATGATCAATTTTCTTTGTCAAATATTTTTATTATTATTTTAAAATACTGAAACGTTAGATAAGAGTGGTTGTTTTGTTTTGCTTTCAGACGAAAAGCATTTGAGTAGTGCGATTGGAAGTAAGATTAATGAGTGTCTCATCATCTCATACGCATCGCGACAGCATCCAATGCTTCTGCAGTAGATAGAGCACCATTGAAGCCAGTCAGATGCCCCATGGGCAAAAGCGACCTCGATTCCAGCGCATGCAAATTACCACCAGAGGCAGCACCATTCCATTTCCTTCTATTCCACGCCAATTCGGTACGTTCCCTTGTGGCCGGTGCTGGGTCTGTATATAGTCGACTTTTCGCGCGACAATTTTATTAAATTTCCTCACTTTTTTTCCGTCCTCCCTCTGTCTACTGCAACAGCACTACACTTTAGGTAGTCTCTGTTCTCTTAAGGTAACGACGCGAGTTATATTCGCCGAGATGAAATTCAAAATGAAAATTTTTATTGTGATTTCCGTAATGTAAAGTCAAGTCAATTGGACAATTGAATTGACAAGCTTCTTAGACTGGAAATATCTTGAATAAATATTTTAGAAGGCTATTGGGTATTTTTATCGCTCGATTAATGCATATGCCAACGTGCATTATTTTTTTTTTAGAGTATAAGGATATGAGAAAATTATTTATAGAGGTGCAATTGACTTAATTAAATTTTTTTTTGGTACCTCAGGTGTAACGAGGCATAATGAGAACACGAGGACTGCGCGCACAAGTGTCGCTGGCATATGATTTTGAGTCTCCTGGACAACGGCACGCTGATGCTCAGATGCTGAAGGACAGTTACAAGCACCTTAATTAAATTTTGCATGGTGAGTGAGAGGTAGTTATATGTATATATAATAAAAATACATCTTTCCTTGGTGGATAACGCGCCAGGGATCGCGGATAAGAACATTGAGCTGCCATCCGCGCGTAAATTACTGCTGTGCCACGTGACTACGATAAGCATTCTCTATAGATAGGAAATTCTAAGGAATTTTTTAGACTGATATAGTAATAAATTTCACCACTTTCCGTCGCTTTTCTACGCTAATAAATCAAATTCCACCACCGAAGAGACACTCAAGGAAATCGCGTACTGAATATAAATATCCAGAAGCATTTTGTACAATTTTCTATCTTGTTTTCTTCTTTCTTTTTTAATGTCATTTGCCGTGATAATTTCCTCCCTTTCAGCAATTTTCCTATAAAATTTATTAACAGTATAAATAATCGAGCTGCAAATATTCGAGTCCCCCGAAAGTCAAGATTATTATTTAATAGTTCATTTGACGGATGAAATGTAAAACCCTCTTTCGAAGTTAGATCTATAAAGACATCGAGTTATTTTGAGACCATATTTGACCGTGTGAAGATGAGGATAAAAATTAACGATTAATTTTTTTGATTAACAGTTTCATGACGTTGAAAATTCATGGCAAAAACTGAGCAGCAAGGACATCGAACAATCTGGATAAGATTGAAGGACCGCCGATACTTGGAAACCGAGATATGAAAACATGAAGATCCTTAGAACAATTTTTTTTATTTAACAACGATACAAGGTTAATATTTCAAAATTTTTCATTTCAACGACTTGCTGTAATTAAGGGAAGATATAATAAAAATATAAACAAATGAAATTCTTCGGTATTTATCCCCCAATGAAGCCAATGATTTTGCTGAAACTCGGTAGGTAATCAGTGGTCAAAATACCCAACATCTATTCTAAGTTTCAAGGACATCCGATGATCAAGGACGAAGATAGCAGGGAAAGACTGATTTTCAAGGACATTTTACAACAATTTTCAAAAAATGTTTTAAAAAATTTAATTCTGCTATCCACCGTGAGATAGCGCTGCAGTCGCGGTAACAAAAAATTGTACATAGCGGCGGGGGGTCGTCGAATTTAATAAATAAATAAAAAAAAAAAATTCTAGTGGTGGAAAAAAATTTATTCAAGGTCAGGAAAAATTTCCACCGAAAAAATTCCCGATTTTCGACGAAAAAATGGCCCGAAATTACCGACCCTCTATAGGGCTCTGTAACTAACTTTTTTGTTTATAACAATAGGGGGGCGGACGAT
>MVJL01003504.1:0-13757 GCA_002156465.1 Macrocentrus cingulum
AATTTTGAGTGATAGACCGGTTTTGCTGATTTCCGGTCAGATACAAAAAATTAGCTGGCGCCCGTCGGAGATCCTCTCGGATAATATAATTGAACGAAGGTAGGGTAATAGCGGTTAGGTTAGAAATAGAGAACAAAAAATTACCCTTACAATATATATTAGAAGGGCATACTATTTTTTTTTTTTTTTTTTTTTTCATTTTCGTTAATGGTTCGATAGCTCAGGAAATACTCCAGAAAAAAATTCATCTCCTGATATAAAAAGTATAGAATAAATTTTATTTTTATTTACTTTGCTGGTAAGATATTAAAGAAAAAAAAAGAAAATATGTGAAACTTGATATCTTCATAAAAAAAAAATCGATTTCTACGTTTTTCTTTCAAAATTTAATTCGGAATCAAGTGATATATTTTTTTATCTTGCATATATGTACATAACCATCAAAAAAATTTTTGAAGAAGAAAAAAATTTTTTTTTTCGTCAAATTTCATGAGGGTATACCCCTTTCAGTTTTCTTCATTTTCAATTTTTTGCCGATATCGTAGTAAAAACGATAAATATCGCTCTATATATCTATAGTGAATTGATAGACGGTTTAAATACCTACAAAATCAATAAAAAGTTTTTGTTCTATCTTCATTAATTTTCGAGATATTTCACTTTTTCGAAAATTTTGTTTTTTCAAAATATCTCAAAAACTAATAAAGATAAAACAAAAATTTTCCTTTGATTTTGTAGGTATTTTGGCCCTCTATCATTTCGCAATTGCAATGTATATACCAATCTCCATAATTTACGGAGCTATAAGCGAAAAACTGCAAAAATGACGAAAATCGCGAAATTTCTGATTTCTGAGGGATACTCCTTTGAAAATTTTCGAAAAAAATTATTATTTTTTTTAAATTTTGATTAAACGTTTGAAAATTTGTCTTAGAAATGTATTTGACGACTTTTGACTCCTACGTTATTAAAATCTTAATTATCAAGAGCTTGAGGTCTATAAAAAGTACTATTTTTTCTCTAGTAGTGTTATTTCAACAAATTAACTATTCAAAGGCTCGAATAATCTTTTAAACGATTGTTTATAACATTTGTGAAGTTGAGCAGACCAGAAAAAATTTTTTATCGATAATTATGAATCATGCTACATATGAGTCAAAATTTGGTCTCACTACTGAGCGTTTTTTAATCGTACCATTCAAACTACGCGGAATTCGATAATATAATTTACAGCATATCGCAAGGTAATTTAATTCCCTACAAAACGACTACCCAATGTTTGCTGTAGTTCGATTTATTACCGAGATATCGCGCGGAGAGACGCAACGTCTCTCCACTCGATATCCCCGAAACTAATTGTCCTACAACGACCATAGGGTAGTCATTTTAAAGGTAATTTAATCCCCTAAAAGTTTGCTTGCGTATTAACATACCTCTAACCTCGGCATCCCAAAAAATTTTCGACTTAAGAAAAAGTCAAGCGTAGCCCTTTGAAAATTTTCGAAAAAACGCGCATTTTAGCTTCTCTAGAACACGTGGCGCCATCTATTGAGCAACGTAGACAATACTTGTTCAAAAATTCTCAATATGTACATTGAAAAATGTAAAATTAATTAATAAAATGGGAACCACCCATAACTAATTACGCTAAAAATAATTAGACTGTGCCTTCATATAGATTGACTGGTCATACATATTTTTGCATAAGCATGTAACAAACATAACCTACGTTAACATAACCTACCCAAACATAACAATAGTATAGTATAGTATAGTATAGTGTACAGGCGTGTTTTATTTTGCTTCTATCTTAAGTCATCCTCTGTGAGATATTAAGTTGACTTCATTTATTGTTTTGTGTGCCATCAGGTGCGAAATAAGTCATTGTGTGGTTTGGCCAATAAATCGTTCGGGACATCTATATGTACGATTTGCTATTTGCAAATTATTCTGCGGGCTGACTTGCAGGTTAGTTTCAGCTGGACACTGCCTGCTTATTTTTTGCGTGAGATCATTGTGCTGCCATCTACCAGTAACTTTCTAACTTCTTTCGTCGCCGGGTAATACTGTGCTACCATCTGTCAGTAAATTTGCTTCGTTTGTCGCCTTAATTACAACATTTTGTCGAGATGTCGTGCATATTATGCTTTGGAGTTATCGACGAGTCGGCTCATCTTGTCCGGTCTGGCGACGATTGTAAACATAAACATAAATTCCATGTAGCCTGACTCAAACTTAAATATCGTTGCGCTGATGCAGTCAGTGCTGTGTCGTTTGTCAAAAGCAGGTGCCCTGCTTGTTCTGAGGAAGAGTCAACTGCATCTTTATCCTCAATACAACAGAGTCTCGCCAAACTGGATAAGTTGGACAAGCTCGACAAGCTTGATGGGCTGGAGAAGTCAGTTGAGATGCTGCTTTATAAGGTGGATGAAATGAACAAGAAGCAAGTGAAGCTGGGCAAGCAATTTGATGACTTGGAGCATCGTGTTGTGAGGTTGAAGGAAGCTGGTTGTCCACAAGCTGTGACGGATGTGTCAGAGAAAATACTTAAGGCTGCTGAGGCCATAAACAGTTGCGATTTTGAACGGCGTGCTCTTCAAATTGATTCAAGTGCGCTTGCTGATGAAGTTGTAGAGTCCGGTCTGCTTGAGTCACCTGGAGAGGATCTCAGGGACGTTGCAGTCAATTTGATGAAATTTCTTAGTATTCCGGTCTCAAGTACGGGTGTGAAGGTTGCTAAGAGACTTGGTGAAGCGGCTGATAATGCGCAGCAGCGTGTGCGTCAGCGTGATCTGCTCCTAAAGTTCAATTCCACCTCATGGTGGAATTCATGTAAAAATTCTAAGTCTCGCTGGAACGACTTTAGGAATCTTGGTCTGGTAAAACGTCATGACTCCGCTGTGTCGCCTGATCTGGATTTGTGTGCGCTGAATCAATTTTTTGTAAACTCTGCGGCCGCGTCACTTCCAGTTGTTGACTATGATTCCCTGCATAAGGGCGCGATTATGTGTGATGAAATGTTTAGTTTCTCGACGCTAACGCATGCGACAGTTGAGTCTGCTATTGTGCGGATAACTTCAGGTGCAATGGGACCGGATGGTGTCACGGTTAAAACGTACAAAGTATTGCTAAACTACTTCCGTGAGTCAATAATGGACTTATTCAATTACTCTTTAAGTGCTGGAGTTTTTCCGTCAGAGTGGAAGCAGTCATATGTTGTGCCGTTGCCTAAAATACGACATCCGCAAGATTTTCCAGATTATAGACCGATTTCCCTTCTCTGTGTGCTCTCTAAGGCCTTTGAACGGTGTGTATATGACCAAGTGATGGCGTTTGTGCTTCGTAATGGTATCATTGATCATTACCAAACTGGGTTTAGGCCGGGTATGAATACTCAGGATGCGCTGCTCAGACTTTGTGATGATATAAGATTTGGTTGTGAAAAATCGAAAGTTACTATTGCTGTATTCTTCGACTTCACTAAAGCGTTTGATTCAGTGGTGCATGAAATTTTACTTTTTAAGCTAAACTTGATGGGTTTCACAGATGTGTCATCAGAATGGTTTCGGTCATATTTGTCAGGCCGACAGCAAGCAGTCATTTCGAGTGCCACTGGAGTTTCCTCATCCTGGATCGATGTTGTGAGGGGGGTTCCACAAGGGAGTGTGCTGGGTCCTCTTCTGTACTCGTTATACGTTTTAGATTTGCCAGCATTACTTAAGTTCTGCAAACATTTGTTCTATGCGTATGATTTAGTCATTTATGTGCAATGTGGTTCTAGTGAGATCTCTGATTATGTTCATAGGCTAAACAATGATATAAGCGCTATTGCTAACTGGTGCGTCTTGAATGGTTTGAAATTAAATATTAATAAGACAAAAGCAATGATTTTTGGTAGTCCGCACCGAGTAGATAGTGACTTCTGTAAGACAGCTCCGAAAGTCATTGTCAATAATTGTGAAGTTGATTATTCAGACTCAATAAGATATCTGGGCGTCACACTAGATAGAACACTTTCGTGGGCCGAACAAGTGAACGACGTATGCAGTAAAAGCATGCGCATACTTGCACAGCTTAAAATGAATGGCGGCGAGATTTTTGATTTGTCTGTACGGAAAAAGCTTGTCATTGCGCTAATCTGGCCACTTTTCGATTATTGTGCTGCAGTTTACAGTGATCTGCCAGCCTGTAGGCAGTTAAGATTGCAGAGAAAGCTCAATGCTTGTGTGCGTTTTATTTTTAACCTCAAGAGGTATGATCATGTGACACCGTATTACAAAGATCTTGGCTGGCTAACTCTGAAGCAAAGGCGTTCTTTTTTCTTCTGTTGTTTAGTTTACAAAATGATTCATCTCGGTTACTTGTCTTTGTTTCATAGTGAGTTCAGTTATCTACAGTCGCGTTCCAGAAGAGGTGATGTTCACCAATACTTGTTTACTCTGCCAAATTGTCATAGCGCAAAATATGATCACTCATTTATTGTAAGTGTGATAAGGGTGTGGAATGACTTGCCTGCGGATATAGTAAATAAAGGTTCTTTTGAGGAGTTTCGTATCTCCTGTTATAGCTATTTTCTAGCTCTTGATCGTTAGTTCGTTAGTTAAAAAGGCGATGTATGGTATGATATATTTTGATATATTTTGAAAGTTATGTATGCTATATTATAGTGTATTAATAAATGTAAATATTTCTACTCTTGTAAAGTGAAAATACATACATCTATATATACAAAATATATATCTATATATACAAAAATAAATAACCTAAAATTTTCTTATCGATAAAAAAATGATATAAATTAATTTATTTTATAGATATATGCTCATTTATATACACGATGTTCTACTGGCTTACACATCTTTTTTGTTCTTTACTTAGACGGTCCTTCCGATGACCTTGACGATGTATCTAATGAAATACAAGATTGTCTCGAAACATTTTCCATTGGACCTGCAGCGCATATTCCCTCTGACGATGATGAAGACGATGAAGATATTTTCGAAGATGCAAATGATCATTTTAATGGTGGCGATGATATTGAGAATGGTGAAAGGGACTCAAATGATAATTAGATGATGAAGACGATGAAGATATTTTCGAAGATGCAAATGATCATTTTAATGGTGGCGATGATATTGAGAATGGTGAAAGGGACTCAAATGATAATTCTACAGACGAATCGGACGAATCTGCTTCTGATAGCGAAATGATCATTTTAATGGTGGCGATGATATTGAGAATGGTGAAAGGGACTCAAATGATAATTCTACAGACGAATCGGACGAATCTGCTTCTGATAGCGATGATACTGAGAGTGAATCCGAATCAGACACGACCGATGATGCAAGTTCCGAGTCCGATCGAAGTTCCTGCCATGATCGTAGTCAGGGAGATATTTTTAATGAGCCACTCTATCCAGGAGCTCCGTTATCGCTGCATGAGAGTCTACTGTTAATTCTTGTATTAACTATTCGCCACAGTTGTTCTGACGCCCTGCTGTCCGATATTCTACTGGTCATCAGCCAGCACTGCATTTCTCCGAACCATTGCCTAACAACTAAGTACAAATTTAAACAATACTTCGAGAATTTAAAAAATGATCATAGCCGTCACTATTATTGTCCTGCGTGTCACTCCTCATTATTATCTGAAAGTGCTAGTTGCACAAATTGTGACCATACACCTGAGGACAGTAGATGATCATAGCCGTCACTATTATTGTCCTGCGTGTCACTCCTCATTATTATCTGAAAGTGCTAGTTGCACAAATTGTGACCATACACCTGAGGACAGTAGTAAAATGCCGTATTTCATTTCATTATCCATTATATCTCAGCTCTCAGCAATCTTTTCAAGAATCGGATTTTACAATTTACTAAATTTCCGTTTTTTTAGAAATAAATCGAATGATCAAAATAGGGAAGATATTTTCGATGGTGAAATTTACAAATCTTTCACAAACGAAAATCAAATACTCTCAAAATCCTCGAACATTTCTTTTATGTGGAATACGGATGGCATTTCCCCTTTCAAGATGGTGAAATTTACAAATCTTTCACAAACGAAAATCAAATACTCTCAAAATCCTCGAACATTTCTTTTATGTGGAATACGGATGGCATTTCCCCTTTCAAATCTTCAAAATTTAATATATGAACAAACGAAAATCAAATACTCTCAAAATCCTCGAACATTTCTTTTATGTGGAATACGGATGGCATTTCCCCTTTCAAATCTTCAAAATTTAATATATGGCCCTTTTTTAAAAAAATTAATGAATTACCGATTTTTGAACGTCTGAACCCTGAAAACACTATATTAGCCGGGTTGTGGTTTGGCTCTGAAAAACCGGATGCAAATAAATTGATAATGAATTACCGATTTTTGAACGTCTGAACCCTGAAAACACTATATTAGCCGGGTTGTGGTTTGGCTCTGAAAAACCGGATGCAAATAAATTGATGGGCACTTTTTACGATGAACTTAAAGCTTTATTCGAAGGGTTGTACTTCCACATACCCGGTATTAATCTGCCGGTCTTGGTCCGTGGGTTTATTATGTGCGGAACTCTCGATTTGCCAGCAAACTTTATTCGAAGGGTTGTACTTCCACATACCCGGTATTAATCTGCCGGTCTTGGTCCGTGGGTTTATTATGTGCGGAACTCTCGATTTGCCAGCAAAGGCACTGTTTTTACATATGTCTCCTCACATGGCTCGTTTCGGGTGTCAAAAATGTGAAATCATGAGTGAAAAAGTTGACCACGCACAAATATACCGATTTACAGATGAATTGAAGCTACGAACTACAGGACAAACTATTAAGTATGCAAAAAAAAGTTGACCACGCACAAATATACCGATTTACAGATGAATTGAAGCTACGAACTACAGGACAAACTATTAAGTATGCAAGTAAGGCAATAAAATCTAAAGGGAGAGTAGTAAACGGTGTCAAAGGGCCTACAATGCTTTCTAAACTATGTTATGACTTTATTAGAACTACTGCCATCGATGGTATGCACTGTAAAAGGGAGAGTAGTAAACGGTGTCAAAGGGCCTACAATGCTTTCTAAACTATGTTATGACTTTATTAGAACTACTGCCATCGATGGTATGCACTGTATTGATTTAGGTGCTTGTAAAAGACTATTGTCAGTATTATTCGATCCACAATTTTCTACTCATAAAGCCTCAATGTACCATTACGCAAGTATAATAGATTCAAGGATTCGTTCACTTTGCCACTATTGTCAGTATTATTCGATCCACAATTTTCTACTCATAAAGCCTCAATGTACCATTACGCAAGTATAATAGATTCAAGGATTCGTTCACTTTGCCCACCTTGTCATGTACTAAGAAACCCACGGCCAATATCGAAAATGAAATATTGGAAAGCCCATGAATTTCGAACTTTTCTCCTTTATTATTGCATCCCTATTCTTCACGATTTAATGGATAAAGCCTATTTTGATCATCTGAAATTATTAGGTGTTACTTTGATGTATCAAGAATGCGTTTCTGACAATTGCATCCCTATTCTTCACGATTTAATGGATAAAGCCTATTTTGATCATCTGAAATTATTAGGTGTTACTTTGATGTATCAAGAATGCGTTTCTGACAATATGATTAATCTAGCATCCCGTTTATTTCGAGAATTTGTAGCAAGGTATGAAGATTTATACGGTCTCAATCAGATGACTTGCAATCTTCATCATTTGCTTCACATATCTGAGGTAGTTAAAGATTTAGGGCCACTCTGGGTAACATCGTGTTATCCATTTGAAGGGTTAAATGGATTGCTGAAAAAATTAGTTCACGGCACACGCTCTATTCAACTGCAGATTACTTCAGCAATGGCTGTATGTGTCAATATCACTCGAGAAAAAACCAAAATATTATTGCCGGGTTCCGCGACATCTTTACTCTGTAATCGGCTGGAATTGAGTGGAAAAAATCGACGTAAATTATCTAAAATTCAAGAGAATACTTTTATTATTGGAAATAAAAAACGAATTAAACAGTTGCCGTATGATTTAAATATGTTATTGTCAGCGCATCATTCAACAGAGGAGATTCAAAAAATAAACTTTTATTATTGGAAATAAAAAACGAATTAAACAGTTGCCGTATGATTTAAATATGTTATTGTCAGCGCATCATTCAACAGAGGAGATTCAAAAAATATATGAGTTTCGGAGGTTATTTAAAAATCGTACCGTATTCGAGTCCAAATTATACAAACGCAAAAGAAAAATCAATTCAACATTCGTAAAATTTTTCGACACTGCAAAAAATAATTGGAATTTTGGAATCGTACAGAATTCCATGCAGTTATGCTTCTGCGATTGTTCTAATAAATGTCCAAATTGCAATGAACAGTCCCAATTTTTTGCTGTAGTTCAAAAATTAAAAATTTCCACGCCCTATGCAGTTATGCTTCTGCGATTGTTCTAATAAATGTCCAAATTGCAATGAACAGTCCCAATTTTTTGCTGTAGTTCAAAAATTAAAAATTTCCACGCCCTTCGAGACATTTCCCAATGTGATGATCAATTCAATTCATTATTGTGAGATTAAAGATGAAAATAATTGCTGTAGTTCAAAAATTAAAAATTTCCACGCCCTTCGAGACATTTCCCAATGTGATGATCAATTCAATTCATTATTGTGAGATTAAAGATGAAAATAATTTAAGTATTGTTAATATTGATCGTTTGAAAAATGTTTGTTATACAGTAAAAGATTTTGGTAATAATGATTAGATCTTTCTTGTTGAACCAGCATGTTCTGTGGATTTACAATAAATATTTATAATTAATTAGTCTCTGGCTTATTCGTTTTTGTGACTTAATGCACATGTTTTTTATTTACCGTAACGGCCAGACAAAAGCTATATATAATTAATTAGTCTCTGGCTTATTCGTTTTTGTGACTTAATGCACATGTTTTTTATTTACCGTAACGGCCAGACAAAAGCTATATATAAAAATACTGAAAGGTAGATCTTCAACAGATCTACTCAAGATCTATGATATGCATGTTGTTTGCAGATCTGCCGACGATCTCCTGAAGATGTGCTGTATTTTTGATATTGTCTCACTAGACGGAGACTCCGAATATCTTTCATAGATCTATGAGCGAAAGATCCACTGTTGATCTGCGACAGATTCTCGGTGGATTGATTCATTTTTACCCGGGATAGACGGAGACTCCGAATATCTTTCATAGATCTATGAGCGAAAGATCCACTGTTGATCTGCGACAGATTCTCGGTGGATTGATTCATTTTTACCCGGGGCATTCCCGATTTTCACTGTGGAACGTTTTACGAGGGTTACTACACCTGAGAATCAATCCCAATAGCATTTAAAAAATCTACTTCTAGATTAAATCAAAATATTCAATAATTTTCGTGAGAAATTCTAAAAAATATTTGTTAAAAGCGACAGTACTCCCTACAGGAAATGATAAATCAATACCACAAGCCGAATTCTCATGGCTAAGAAGCAAAAGTTATTTGCCACGATGTTCTTTAAACATATAAAATATACACAAGCCGAATTCTCATGGCTAAGAAGCAAAAGTTATTTGCCACGATGTTCTTTAAACATATAAAATATGCATCGATAATATTCTGGACGGCAGAGGATTAAATCTTCTCAGCGACTCTAAGATTGCGAAAAATCGCGGGCAAATTGAGAGATAAAGATTGTACGCTACATCGATAATATTCTGGACGGCAGAGGATTAAATCTTCTCAGCGACTCTAAGATTGCGAAAAATCGCGGGCAAATTGAGAGATAAAGATTGTACGCTCTAAAACATGTATTAGCTGATGGATGAGAATAATTGTAAATAAGTTGTAGGTCATCAGAAATGGATTAAACGAATAAAATATATGCTCTTACCAATCATGAGCAATGAGACAACTATGTGGTATGAGAATAATTGTAAATAAGTTGTAGGTCATCAGAAATGGATTAAACGAATAAAATATATGCTCTTACCAATCATGAGCAATGAGACAACTATGTGGTCACGACCGGTCGCCCTGAGGGCTCTGAGGAAAGCTCCCGCTGCGGCGCACACCTGATCCACAATGGCCCCGCCAAGAATGGACCAGCGTACAGGAGGCGAACCCAGGCCGCAACACTGCTTTGGCACGGCATCCCTGCACCAAGAAATGCAAGACGCGTCAGTATAAGGGACTGACCCACTGACACTCACTACTCTTTCATCTCGTCATCACGCGCTCACGAGAGGACACTTGATTTGCCTGGGCCGTCTTGAGAGAAAGCTACTACTCCCCATGTTTAGAGAAATTTTAACAAAACAGTAAAAGAGTTGCATAGTATAACAACGACGAATGGAATAGAAAGTGCACTCCCAGGCTCTCGATCGCTGCATATACTCTATTTCCGTGTTACTTCAGGTAGACACATCATGTTTCACGCAGTGAAGTCTCTTGGAATGCCTATTCAAGCCTAAAATAATGGATAATTGGGCCGAGAATGTTGTTGCAATTGAGAAAGAAAAGAGAATGGGATAAAAGCGTGCTGGTAAACACTAGACTTACTTATTTACTTTAGGCTTCGGTGTTTTTTTTGCAAAAATCTTGACGAGTTTGAGAGAATTTTACAGAAAAACTTTACTATTTACATGAAAAATTGTTGACAAGATAAAACAAAATAATGCTGTTATTTGTCGAAATATTGCGTATTGCTGAAGAGGCGTATACTTTTGTTTTTTTTCACTAATATTTCGATAACTCGATAAATACGCGAGATGATAAAAATATTATAAAAGTAAAATTTTTAATAATTCAAGATTAGAATATAAAATAAATTTTTTTATTATGTAACGTAGTTTCTGAGACATTTTGAAAAATATAAATTTTTGAAAATTAGTTCATATCTCAAAAATCATGAAAGATAGAGAAAGGTTTTATTCCGCTTTTTTGCATGAATTTTAATTCTTATTCACTTAACTTTTATAATATTTTCCGATATAACGCATACTTAACCAGCGAAATTCGCAAGGAATTTTTTATGTAAATGTTTTTTCTCTCTACCGAACGTTTTTAAACTTGGGTTTTAAATTGGGATCGTGACATCCGCAGAAAACGTTTGAATTTTTCTGCACCGTCTCGGAGATTATAAAAATGGAAAAAGAGCTTGCTTGCCTCGTAAGCTGTAAGAATGCAGTTTGACGTTCGCTTGGAGATAAAGGCAGAGTTGCTGGACGATGGGGGCTACTTGTGCTATAGAACAGAAAAACTACCCGTCTAAAACTTGACTAAATAATGATAATAATCATAACTGTACTTTTATAAATTTTTTTATATATGTTACTAGAATGAAGAGAGAATGGATTCACGATTCTCAGTTTCTGCCAGCTGTTTTCTGTTCTTAGGCTGAACTACAGATAGTGTATCATATTTCTCGTAGAAAACCACATTAGTGCCTTTCAGGAACTGGGGATCATCGAGATTTGTGGAATAAACCTAAATTTTAACAAGAGAACAATAAATTAATAATTTGAGAATTAAGAAAATGGGGACGAACGAAGTATTCAGCAAGTTCAGAGATTTGTGGAATAAACCTAAATTTTAACAAGAGAACAATAAATTAATAATTTGAGAATTAAGAAAATGGGGACGAACGAAGTATTCAGCAAGTTCAGCAAGCTGAGTTTCAGAAACTAGAGTAAACTCTCGTAAACGTCTTTCCGGTAGGTAGGTATCCGAAAAATGGGGACGAACGAAGTATTCAGCAAGTTCAGCAAGCTGAGTTTCAGAAACTAGAGTAAACTCTCGTAAACGTCTTTCCGGTAGGTAGGTATCCGGTTACTTTGATTCTCTAGCGATAGAAAAAAAGTGCCCACTGTGTCCTGTCAAACCTTAATGAATAGATGCAGATGTGAATTTATATTCAATTCTCAGCTCCGGGCCATCACAGTCATAAGTACTTATAGCTATTATGTCGTCAATAATAAGTTCATGGAGTAATTTTTATCAGCTCCGGGCCATCACAGTCATAAGTACTTATAGCTATTATGTCGTCAATAATAAGTTCATGGAGTAATTTTTCATAAGCAGCATTGAATTTGCTCAATTGAATGCAGAGGACATTCGGCGGGTTGTCTAATATTATGTCGTCAATAATAAGTTCATGGAGTAATTTTTCATAAGCAGCATTGAATTTGCTCAATTGAATGCAGAGGACATTCGGCGGGTTGTCTAAAAGGAATGTTGACAACGCAGTACTGGCAACGTTGCAACGATTGCAGGCGTGATTATCGATCGTATATTGCACGAAATTTCATTTCAATTGCACTTGTTAATGAACTATTATAAAGAAAATCGATAGTCATTGCCTGAAACAAAATAGTAGATTATCGATCGTATATTGCACGAAATTTCATTTCAATTGCACTTGTTAATGAACTATTATAAAGAAAATCGATAGTCATTGCCTGAAACAAAATAGTACGATAATTGTTATGAAAGAATATGCAAATAGATTGATTAAAGGAGATTTTAAAAATTATTTTTGTATCAAAATCTTCACGGCATAGCTGCGACGTTGAGGAGATTGATATACAATGGAAACATGTAACGCGAGTTTGCAGGAAGCCACCACAGAGCATATTTATTGGTTTTTTTTTGTACTTTCACGGTGATAGTGTATATGGTGGTCATCTAATTTGCATATTAGATGGATAAATACTCATGAGCATCTTGTCATATGCCTTTTTTCATTCCTGGGCATATTTCTACAAAAAAATAAAAATAAACAAGAATGATAACAAAAAGTCCACAGAGAAAACTTTTTAAGTAAATCAATCAGCTCAATGAAAATCATATATTTGTCATAAAAAAAATAAAAATAAACAAGAATGATAACAAAAAGTCCACAGAGAAAACTTTTTAAGTAAATCAATCAGCTCAATGAAAATCATATATTTGTCATTTTATTATATGATAATTATTATATATGTTGTAAATACCACAGAGAAAACTTTTTAAGTAAATCAATCAGCTCAATGAAAATCATATATTTGTCATTTTATTATATGATAATTATTATATATGTTGTAAATATATGATAAAGATGTAATAATGATAATACACAGAAAAATTACCACGGCCCAATCCCCGATCATCAGGGTACCGACTAGCTGAGAAATTCCGTATCAATGAATTCGCTCGTAAAGATTAGAGTTAAGTTTAGATATTAAGGTTCTGAGGTTTTGGAGGTTTAATGTTTCGCGTGACAGACCGGTTTGCTGGTTTCCGGTCATTAACAAAAATCAGCTGGCGCTCCCGGGAATCCTTGCTAGTAAATTCAGTTGAAAGAAGGTAGGGTTATTATTCGTCTTAGGTTAAAGTGAATAATCAAATACCCCTTTCAAATGGCGACCAACGTGGGGCTCCCTAAGATCAAAATTATGTTGTGCGAAAGGTTATTATTCGTCTTAGGTTAAAGTGAATAATCAAATACCCCTTTCAAATGGCGACCAACGTGGGGCTCCCTAAGATCAAAATTATGTTGTGCGAACTAGAGTCAAGTATAATTATTTTCTATTTGGTTACCAGTACGTTTATGGAGTTTTTATTGAGTTTTTGTTGAGTTTATTGAGTTCTAGTTGAATGTATAGAGTTTATTAAATTTTTCCGTTAGGTTGAAGAATTACATAATTTTCCGATGGTGTAAAAGTTTTCTGGAATATCCTTTTAGTCATTCGACC